>JAZAYU010001218.1:0-72212 GCA_038501625.1 Corbicula japonica | reverse complement strand
TCGGAAGATTAGAAATTAATATAATATGAACTAAGGCACTGCCTCTTATCGAGCTCTAGCTTTATTCATCTCAGATAATGATTTATATTAAAAAATAATTTGTTTCTAACATTTGTTAGCCTACTCATGCACGATAAAATTATGTGATTTTTGGAAAGAATTTAAGTCTACATCAACTTAATTCAGCTGGACAACTGGCGATCTGACTTTTACTAAACATTTGGGTTTTTAGTGTGTAAACACAAAGGCTACTTGCTTAAATTTACAACCCAAATGTGTTCCATTACCTCAATTAATGCAATATTGAATATTGATAAATTCTTCATCAATGATACATGAAAATATTACATTGTCTCATGTGCATGAAAATTAATATATTATTGTCTGAAAAATAAATTTTATTTTTTTTTATTTTTTTAAATGTTACCTTGATTACACTTGCATTTTGTAACTTGCAATTGCACAAAATTGTTCCATGCTATTCACAAAAATATATATGCATGTATATGAATAAAGTTATAATATAGACCTAAAAAGTACTGTTTTAATATACATGTACATCACATTAACACCACATTGAGACTTCAATATGTAGTGTGATACATCACCTAGATTTTGGGGCATATTTTTGCAAAGTCATTTGAAAATATCTCCAGGAATGACAATGCCATAGGAATTTTCAGTTATTAACAACAGTAATTTGAAGCTATAGATGCCGTGTGAAAAATATTGTGACAATATGGTACATATTTGGTGACAATAAGGTACATATTTGAGCCAAGTTACTTAAATGTGCATGATAGAATTACTTATTTAAGTTGAAAAATAGTTCAGCTATTGGGCCAAAATAGATGAAATAATCTCAATCAATTAAACATAAACATGTACAATGTCATGTAGTCTGATTATCCATATGTAAAACTCCTTTACAGGTTATAGTAACTGATTTGAAACAAAATGCTTCTTTATATCTATTTTCATTACATAAATGAATTGCAGTTGCCAATCAAATCATGCATTAAAAATGTTGTTGGTCCATTTTTTAAAATGTATAATAACAATTTTAAGAGATTGTTTGCAAAAAAATGTAAACCCATGAACACATCAATTAGCAATATAAAATGCCATTATTCATAACCACTTTTGGACCTCTGTCTGGTAAGTATTTTATAAAATGTAATATATATACTGGAAAATGTGAATTTCAAATTCTGAAGCTCATTCCAGTTGATATTTTCTTGATTTTGTATTTTTCATTGCAGAAATTTAGGCATAACAACTTTAAAATAGGTAAATTTCTCTTTAAAAAGTACCATATATTAAAAAATGTAAACTTCTTTTCTGTAACATTGCTAAAACATAAACATACAAAAGAAAAAAAATCATTGTTTTTATTATGAGTGCAATTTCCAGTTTTCTGTGTTAAAGTCCAGCTTAAGCAGATCAAAGTATCGGTATATTCAGATTTTTACATGTATTTAAAGAGGCCAAAAACCCACTGACATGGCAAGAAATGTTTTTCTTTCTCTTCACAACAATCTACTTTTTTTTCAACAATTTAAATGATTATGAAAGCTTTGATTTATTTTTATTTTCTAAACCACAAATTTTTAATGCTGAGCAAATTTAGTGACACCATGAATATTTAACAAAATTTGCAAAAATAAAACAAAACAGACACCTTGTAAATAGTGTATTTGATTATACATGTTCCTCACATACATATTTTGATTATGAAATCATGTTGAAATGTGCACATGACAGAAAATATGGTAATAATAGAACACTTTTAATTCCCAAAATGAGCATTAACTTGATATTTGATGCTATTCTTGGTACACATGTATTCTGCTTTCTGGTCAAACTTTTTGGTCCCAACTGATGATAATAAATTGGAGATTAACCCTTTCCTCCATGTAAACACCTTTATGGCATGGAAAAACTGTGTAGATTCAGATCAGCCAGCACATCCATGATGTCTGATCAGGATCTGCAATGTTCACTTGTTTAAATCATTAGGTTATTTCTGACCAAAAAGTGAACAGTGCAGATCCTGATTAGATGTGCCAGCTAATCTGAATCTACACCGGTCTCACACAGGTAAAAAGGCATGTCTGTAGAGTAAAAGGGTAAATTTCTCTTTTATTTAAAATCTCATATTACTGTGTATTAACATTAAAAAGGTAATACTCAGTAGTTACTTTGAGAAAATTATTGTCTATACAATTTATAAAACCTGAAATTTCATACATTTAGGACAATCTGTCATGTATTTGGCCAAAAATTAAAAAAAATTGTTTCTGGAGGTACCATGTCAAATAGGCCACAAGTCAATTCAGGCAGTACTTGTAAGTCTATTATACAAAATTTACAACACTTGCAGTAAAAGTGAGAGGTGCTAATGCAATCAAAGGTGTTATATTTAATAAATAAATAAATTTAATTCTAAACCAATTTCCATGTTGGACAATGCAAAATACACAGCTTATGTTGCAACCATCAATATTTGATTCTGTGCTAGTGTAGACCTAGTGACTTTTGTAGGTCATTGATCAAAATAGCATATTGACATATAAATGATGTCTTTTCTTTTGTTGCAACATTTTGTTAATTGTTTTCCCACCTGTTTAGTCATGATAGTCTTGGACAAAAATCCGGAAAAAGGACATGTTGCTTTGTACAAAATGTCCAATCTATGAAGCAACTTGTTCATGAAAAATATTTTATAAAACATCATAAACTGACATAGAACATATTAACACAATGATACTAAAACTTTATAAATAAAATAAAAATGTGGCCTATTTTTGAGGCCTATTTGAGCTTTTTCAAAATAAAGTGTGGTTCATTTGACTTGTTTGTGGCCTATTGACTGTAATCCATATACCAATTCCATGGTATTTGATCATAAATTTGGTGGGAAAAGACTGATAACGATCCAAATCTATCAACCAAAACAATAAACATTATGTTTATGCAGTGTAGACCCAGTGTAGACCCTCATTTTTAGGGGGAAGGGGCCAGATTATTTTTTTTTTAGAAAACAGAGTCAGTCTTCAACGCCCCTGTGGATTAGATTTGCTCTTATTCCATGTGTTTTATAAGAATAAATAAAAGAAATCTCATAGATCTACCTCGTGTTCAGTACTCTCACAAACAATATCTTCGACTGCCGTGAGCTCACATGTCTGAATGACGAACATGACCAGTGACAAAAAACTCTTATACAAAACTGAATTGTGGCGCTGGTCTACGCTAAGCCTAAGCTCAGTGTGTCTCACAATGTGACTGAGGTCCAGTTCAATTCAGCTTCACATAAAAGTTGGTTCCCACCAGCCTTACATCTTGTTTTCAAGAAAAACTCCATGCATCTGATTGTTCCGTCGCTGGGCCTTAAGCTCCTTTGAATTTAAAGGCCAAATAATCCACTGACAAGCTACAATTCAGTAGTTTTCAACTTGATTTCTTCAGTCTAGTTTCTAAAAATGGCCGATTGCTAGTATTGCTATTGGTTACAACGAACGACAACCTACTCTCTAAACTGACGATTTAGTTATTTAGCTTTCCAAAATGCTAGTCCGAAAACAATGCTACCGAATAATAAGTTTTAATTTTTAAAGATATTTTGCAATTAGCAATTTACAAAAATAAAGCCAATAACAAAATTTGTAAAAACAATACTTTGCCGTAAGTTTTTACCGGTCAGTTTTTTTCCCGTGTTTACATTGCCTTATGCTGTGCACAACCGGAAACCAAAGCAAACGGAAGGGCAAAGTTTTTTTTTCGTTAGTGAATGGGCATTCCTGCGACCTTAAGACGAGCTTAACGCTCGGGTCGCTTTGCGACCCGAGCTAGAGCTCGATATTAAAATGGAAATCGTTCTTTTAAAAGATGCGGAAAGGATTAAAGAAATTGATAGGGATGTGGTCAATAAATAAAATTTCAAGTGGTTGGAAGTTATAGTGCACATAGAAGTAAATAAGGTGACGAAATCTATTCGTATTGGTGACGATTACGTTGAACTTGCTTCTCCCGGTCTGGCGTTCTGCAAACTATGCAACAAGCAGACAAATTATGGATCAAGGGGTTTGGTTGCCCTTCAAGATCATGTTTTCTAGAAAGAGATTACAAAGGAATAAATATTACTGGTACTGTAAGAATATTTTTCATTTGTGTATAGATCAATAAATAGAAACTATGATACTCTCAATGGGATAAAAACATTGCAGGAGATGGGGTTCTAAGCCCACCAAAACAACTATGAACCAGGAGCTTCCGGGGGCTCCGCCCCCTGGTCCCCCACCAGGGCTCCGCCCTGGACCTGGCAAGGGGGCCTAACGCGGCCCCCTTGACCCCCGGCGCATTTTCCTCTGTTTTTACAATTTGCTGTTGGCAGCCCTGTAAAAAAAAATCAGTTTTATAGGTTAGTGAGATTGGGCAGTATAGTTATCAGCATAAAAAAAATGTGAAAATAAAAATTAAAAAAACTTTCAAAATAGTGGATTTTCACTGCTTTGATTTACTTCAGAAATTTTAAAAATTGTCAAGGGCTGGTAACTCTTACAGATTGTGTTTGAGTTTTTTCCTTTTTATGTAAATTTACAAAATTGTTTCTTTTAATTTTCAGTCCAGTCATTCAAAACGAATGTTGTGGCATGTGTGACAGGATTTTCACTGGTTCTGTATACTCCAATCTGCATTATTATCTGGTGCATTGTAAGTATCCTGCAGGAATCACATCACTGCTGTAAACCTTCTAATGTTGCCTGCTGTTGTCTTTTACTTCTTTTTAATGTCGGAATGTACAATTCTTGGCAAAGTTTTGGACTTTATGTTACCCAGGGAGGCTATACCATGTGATGTATTAAGCCTGAATATTTATATCAACATCATCATGACGTCAACATCAAAAGTATGGCGGCAAGACATTGCACAAACAATGACATGCTTAAACTGACAGATGTCATCAGTTACAGTAAATATAAGCCAGTAAGCTCTTGTCTGATTCTAACTAGTTCTTTTATACCAGAAACAGCATGTGATCATTTGAGGTTTACAATAGTTTAGATGATTCAGATGCTATTTTTCATGATCGTTATGTGATCTTGGGTAACCTAGTGGCACTAGTGAGGTTTAAACTTTACATGGAATGTGCTAGTTTGCTTTTGAAATGTTAGATTTGAAAAAATATTTTAGGTGAAAAGATGTCAGTGTCACAGGTTGGTTATGAGTTGAGTTGCAACAGCTCTAGGTTGCCATAGTCTAAATGCCTAACAAAACCTGGCTGCAAGTAAATGAAACTGAGAATGGAGACCAGCCTGAGATCTAAGAAATCTGATTGGTTGAATTGAGCACAGTCTTGAAACTAACTAATTGAAGGCTAGAGATCTGAGACTGGTTTCCATTCTCAGTTGAATGATGTTGGTACATGGTCTGGGATGGTTGGATGGAGGACATGTTATCTGAGGGTCTCTCTAGTCCACCTGTAGTTTGACAGTGATTTCCACTAGAACAGATCCCAAGGTTTAAAAACAAAGATTGGAGATCAGCTTCACATTTAAGCAGATTGGTTGAAATTGAGGTCTCAGAACTGATCAATAGAAAACATAAGATCTGAGTCTGATTTGCTCAGTCATATAACAAAGCAAACTACAGACAAAAAGTACATTATAGAGAGTGTGAAAGAAAAACTTCCTATAGTGAGAAGTTTGGTTCATAGAAAAATCTATCACTTTGGGTGAAATGTCTATGCAGGAGCAAGGCACAGTCTCATCCACATCTTTACCTTGGTGTCAAATTTTTCCATTCTCATCACTGACTGATAAGAGACACTTATCGAGAATTTTTTAGTGTAGCCAAGATCTTAAGCATTCTTCTGTGTGGTGTGTTGTGTACCTCTGGCTAACACACTGTACAGTAAAAATATACGTAATTATCTATCTATATAAAAATTCACTGCTTTCATTGAAGATTGTGTTTTATATTGTCAGTTTGTATACTAACTCATGGTATTGTGCAGATGGGAGTGAGTATTTCTTTCTATAGCTTCAACATTCCTGCCCCCCTCCAATACCCCATTGGTGATGCTTGATTTTTTTCCATATTAAAGCTGTGAAACTTTTCATCTGCTTATGCTGTTTGTAATAAACATGCCCCTGATATGTAACATCCATTTTTTAAATTCCTTGAAAATTAATTTTATAGTTTTCTTTTAACCCTTTCCTCCATAGATACACCTTTATTGTGTGGGTGAACAGTGTAGATCCAGATCAGCCATCACGTATGTGCCGTCGATCAGGATCTGCACTGTTTGCATTTAGATTTGTTAGATTATTTCTGACCAAAATGTGACCAGTGCAGATCCTGATCAGACGGCATGGATGTGCTGGCTGATCTAGATCTACACTAGTCGCACATGCATAAAAATGCATATATATGGAGGAAAGGGTTAATGCTTGTCTTCTGAGAATGAATATGAGTAAAAGCATTGTGTGTAAGTCTAAGAAAACAACAACCTTAAAGTCTATGTCTGCTTACATGTATGTTGAACTTTGGTTTCTACCTTTGTTTTCTTTATTGCTGATATACCCATTGCTAGTCTATTTTATATATTTCTCCCACCTTGCTTGGCATTTGTTATTTTGCTTCTCAAAAACAAGATTCTTTGACAAGTAGACATTTTTATAAAGTTGTGACAGGTAATTCAATTTACGGGTACTCCACAAACTTTACTATTGTCATAGGTATTTGCTTGTGCCAAATTGAACTACTTTGCTAAAATTGCAGCTTATCAACATTTTTTTATACAGATACCTTTAAGCAAATCCGTAATTATGATCTTGAACCATAACTTAACAGTTTATACCATATTTGTGTTATATGTACCTGTTTAAAGCAGTAATTAAACAAGAAATAAATTAATTGATCTAGAAATACATAGAAATGTTCTCTCTTGATTTAGAACTCTTTTCAAGTAATTACAGTTGAACCTGTCTTAGCAGCCACCTGCATTCAGCAACCACCTGTCTTAAACTGCCTGTTTCAATATGTCCTAAACTGTCTTTTTGTTCTTATTTTTACCAGTCTTAAACAGCCACCAGTATTAAGCAGCCACTTTTTGTCACTGCATTGGGTGGCTGCTTAATAATGGTTTGTCTGTATGTAATGAATTTATGTAAGTTCAAATGGTGTCATTATTTTGCCTTGTGACAAAAAAAGGAAATTGCTAAAGAAAAGTGAAAAAATTAGATAGTTTGTCTATGATAAAAAAAAAACCTTCTTAAAATGGCCTGTTGGAAAGCTCTGTTTATAGAGGATTAGATTCATGGATTATAGGAGATATTTTGGGGTATCTGAGAAATTGATCTCCTACATGTATGGGGTTTGTTTGATGTTCGTAGTGAATAGTAACTTGCTAATTGAAAGTCATCACATGACTATCTGTACATGACTTGTACACAGTTTCATACCAGGTGAAGCCCAGCGGCAATTCAAATACACACTAGTTTGTTATAATTGGTGGAATTCAAGTCATTCCCTTAAAAGATTTATACTCTAAACTGCTGCAATGAATGGATATGTTTTCTTGCAATTTTGGGCAAATAAATGCATGGATCTTAAAAAAGGCGCCTGTGAAAAGTTTTCAAAATTTCACTTGTTATGAACATTAAAGAAAAATCATTTTTCAGTACCATTTCAAAGGCAGTAAAATCTTAGCCATAAATGACATTAGTGATGTCAAAGAAGGTGAAAGTGTAAGTTTTTGGTAAGTTGTATTAATTGATGACCATCTGAACAGATGAATTAAACTCTACATTTTATGGTACAAAGTATCTTCCGGTATCCCCAGAAGACTGATGTTGCTCTGTTTGTGATTGTAGGACAGGAGAAGGAAAACAAACTGGGAAAAACAGAACTCTGTACACATCAGAACAGTAAGTACATAGTTATAATAAACATTTTTGCACAGAGTTATAACCAACAGTGGGACCACTGTTGTTCCAGATCATGCACATTCATTCAGTTTGATCCAGATCTACACTGTTTGCTTTTGGATTATGTTTTTTCTGAACAAAATGTGAACAGTGTAGATGTTGATCACACTGCACACACTGGTTTGCGCAGGTTGATCGGGATCTATGCTGTTTGCACAAGAGATTCAACACATTTCTATGAAGTAAAGGGTTAATAATGTTTGTGGTAAATTATATCTTTGCAGGCAACTTTCAGATTTAATCAGGCTAATTATTATCAGTTAGCCTGAACTTCTTAACAGCAAATATCAGTTTCATTGTGTATGAATATGACTGTACTGGAATTGAAAAATATGTGAACAACTGTAATAGTCAGATGTCTTAGCTCTGATTTTCACTGATACTTTCATTACATGGGCTTATCTTCTGAAATGAAATTTTTAAATGAAACTCAAGATGTGATATGTACTTTAAGGATCGAGGTTTGGCACATGACGAGGACAAACGGCCGGTTGCGAAACCAGGACAGTCCAGTAACAGCAAACCCTCAACACTCAATGCCAGTGACCTGCTGGACACATCGTACAGGAGACCCAGCAGCAGAAACCAGATACAACCTCTGAGCCCCAAACCTGCAAACAGTCAAGCTTAACTCTGCTACCTCACACTGCATGTGATAACTGTGAGCTCAAGCATCATGTGATAACTGTGAGCTCAAGCATCATGTGATAACTGTGAGCTCAAGCATCATGTGATAACTGTGAGCTTAGACATGATGTGATTCATGTAACTGCTAGCTTTTACTTATAAATGTGAAAACCCACCAATGAACTATAAAACCATCTCAAAAACCTTACTTCTCTGACAGTGGTGTTTTCCCTCAGAACAAATGTGATACTTATACATGTATATTTTTTATTAGTAGTCTTTAATTTTTCCACTTTCTTGGAAGCATCAATCATGCTATTATACTGAACATTCCATAACCTAAATTTATTAATTAAATCTTCATCAGCAGTGTAGACCCGGATCAGACTGTGCTGATGACCTGGCTGATCAGGGTCTACACCAGACATAAAGGTAAAAAATGTTGTATTAAGTGCTTTAAAGGGTAAAAAAAATGGTTCATTTTGCACTGAATAATAAGAACAATGCCAAATTCTAATTGAATTTAAGTAAATTTTGAGTATATTCATTAATGGACAAGCAATCTATTTCACGGTGCCTATCCATATCGGCTGTTTCTTTGCGAAATTCGCTATATCGGCTGTTTCTTTGCTTCGGCAACGGCTATTCTTTGCTAATAACAATGGATGGAGAGCATATGTCAGAGATTCCAGACGCAAATGTTACAGATATAAGGTATATTGTACAAAAAAAGGTTGTGCACGGAACATTAGAATGTCTAAACTATGCATTGTAGTGTTTACTTTTTAAATATCGGCGATTGTGGCCGAAATCTCGATGAAACTAGTTGACGATACACAGACGTAGAGCACAGATCCAGCTTTTCTGCAGTCTATAACGAGTGTTTGCTTCGATATCTAACGTATCAAGCGATATATTATATTCATTTCTTCAATATTCTTCCAAAAAATACTTACAAATAGGTAGAAATATTAATAGATTTTTCCAAAACCCTTTACTTTCGGTTTAATTGGGGCACCGGCGGCCTCTCTGCTCACCAGTTTTTGAAGCACAGGCTGACTCTCTGCATTGCGCAAAGGTAGGCTCAATGATAATGACTACTTAGGCACCTGTTTACTCACTGTATTATGGACAATTTAGAATTTTGCCACAGCATTCTCCTTATTAGAATGTAAATTAACGTTACATGAGCAGGGGACTTCGAAGTTGAACGAGAAACCTTAAGGTTTATCGCAACTGTGTTAGTATCCTTTTTATGTAAGGTTAATGCATGCATTGCTAAATGTTTATGAAAATGCTAATAGATATGTTTAACAATAATAAAGCTTTTCACAACTTTAACAAGGTTAAAACACTTATTTGATATGTACAGCCTATGTACATTCTATATTGCAGTTTTAGCACAGAACTCCACTTGCCCATTTATTGGTTTATTCGCCGGTTCATTTGTTCGTCCGTTCGTTCATCGTCCGTTTTCAATCAACCGATCGTCCGTCAGTCGGTTCTTTCTCTCATCCCTTCCTCCCTCTCTCCGTTCATTCGTCCTTTTATCCACCTGAACGTCCACCCGTCCATCCATTCATATTTCTCCCTAGTAGTCTGTTTCATTAAACCTTTTCTATAAAATGATCATTTGGTTGTATAGCCTTACATAATATTATCTGAACAATTTTCTTTAAAATCACTTTTTATACGCCCGTCGAAAATAGGTCGTATTATGGGAACACCCATGGCGGGCAGGCGAACGTGCGTCCAACCTCTGGGCGGCGTCCACAGCGATGTCCGCTCAATAACTTAAACAGTTGTTGACCGATCTTCATGAAACTTAAGAGAAATATTTGTGTTCATAGTATCTCGGCCATATTCGATAACCAGCGAAATCGCTCAAGCCACTACAGAGGTTGGACGCACGCTCGCCTGGCCGCCATGGGTGTTCCCATAATACGACCTATTTTCGACGGGCGTATAAAAAGTGATTTTAAAGAAAATTGTTCAGATAATATTATGTAAGGCTATACAACCAAATGATCATTTTATAGAAAAGGTTCAATGAAACGGACGACTAGGGAGAAATATGAATGGACGGACGGAGGGACGTTCAGGTGGATAAAAGGACGAATGAACGGAGAGAGGGAGGAAGGGATGAGAGAAAGAACGACCGACGGACGATCGGTTCATGGAAAACGAACGATGAACGAACAGACGAACGAATGAACCGGCGAATAAACCAATAAATGGGCAAGTGGAGTTCTGTGCTAAAACTGCAATATAGAATGTACATAGGCTATACATATCAAATAAGTGTTTTAACCTTGTTAAATTTTGTAAAGGTTTATTATTGTTAAACATATCTATTAGCATTTTCATAAACATTTAGCAATGTATGCATTAACCTTACATAAAACGGATACTAACACAGTTGCGATAAACCTTAAGGTTTCTCGTTCAGCTTCGAAGTCCCCTGCTCATGTAACGTTAATTTACATTCTAATAAGGAGAATGCAGTGACAAAATTCTAAATTGACCATAATAAAGTGAGTAAACAGGTGCCTAAGTAGTCATTATCATTGAGCCTACCTTTGCGCAATGCAGAGAGTCAGCCTGTGCATCAAAAACTGGTGAGCAGAGAGGCCGCCAGTGCCCCAATTAAACCGAAAGTAAAGGGTTTTGGATAAATCTATTAATATTTCTACCTATTTGTAAGTATTTTTCGGAAGAATATTGAAGAAATGAATATAATATATCGCTTGATACGTTAGATATCAAAGCAAACACTCGTTATAGACTGCGGAAAAGCTGGATCTGTGCTCTACGTCTGTGTATCGTCAACTAGTTTTATCGAGATTTCGGCCACAATCGCCGATATTTAAAAAGTAAACACTACAATGCATAGTTTAGACATTCTAATGTTCCGTGCACAACCTTTTTTTGTACAATATACCTAATATCTGTAACATTTGCGTCTGGAATCGTCGACATATGCTCTCCATCAATTGTTATTAGCGAAGAATAGCCGTTGCCGAAGCAAAGAAACAGCCTATATAGCGAATTTCGCAAAGAAACAGCCGATATGGATAGGCACTGTGTATTTGTAGAAATTAGAGTTGGGATCAGATGACTCATTGTAGCAACTGTTGGTGGAGGGGGAGGAGTGGAATATTCCATCCATGTACATTTTTACAAATATTCCTTATGTCACTGTGATATTATTTGCATTTAAACTTCTGTTTTATTTTTGTCGGTTGTTTGTTATTTGTTTTGATATCAGAATTTGTAACTTTAGAAAGTTTTAATATATGTTTACATTTGTTATTATGACATTTTTATTGTTGTCATTGTTGATATTTTGATACTTTTTATTAGAGTATTTGGTGGATTTATTTGATTTTATTTATATTTGCTGCTGAAGAACATATTTAATAGAACTAAACAATACGAAGAAATATAATATTGCAGGCAGTGCCTGGGATCATAAAACTGAAATTGTGACCAGTCTCAAATCTCAAGCATCTGATTGGTCGAATTGGTGACTAGTCTGTCTTTTAATCAATCAGATGCTTGGTATTTAAGACTGGTCTACTATCTCAGGTCTACTACTGAGATAAATCAAAGATGCTATTAGGTTGATTTTTAAAACAGCAAAACTATTCAAACAATCTTCAGTGTGTAACTATCACAGGTTTTAATTATATATTCAGATTGAATATGGTTATAATGATATTGACCTGTTCCTATTGCAGATTATTGCATCCTTATTCTGGGTAACTTTTGTCAATGTTTATCAAACTTTTAGATTAAATATCAATTTATTTTGATTGTAAAACATCTACAGTCCATATCATTAGTACACTCCAAATAGGAGCAGGTATTCCACTATCATATCATACATTATTGTGTTTATCTTGACTCTTGAAAGAATAATAAATAAAATTAAAACCATGCATTCACAGTCATAGCATAATGTGCAGTCATAGCATAATGTGCAGATTTTTGTGCCTTATTTGCAAGTTATAATGTAAAAGTTCACTTCATTCCACAATTATAACATTCCATTATTTAGTAACTGCCAGTCATGTATAAAATCATCCAGTGTGGACATCTACCATTATGTGTGTACATAGTCTTATTTTACAGTTTGCTCAATTCAGGTGTCTTACGTGTTTTCTTAAGCCATTTACTTCATATATACACATTTAATTGCATGTGCGACATTGTAGATTCAGATTGGCTGGCACATCCAGGCCATCTGATCAGGATCTATGCTGGTTACCTATTGGTCAGAAATAACCCCGTGAATCATAAAGCAACCAGTGTAGATCCTGATCACATAGAAAGTATGTGCAGGCTGATCTGGATGTACACTGTTTGCTCTGTGATAACAGCCAGATTCCATAGAGGAAAGGGTTAATATTTGTGAATAATGTTGAATCATACACTGAGATGTTGGTGTAAAGTCAGGGCTCTCACTAGAGGGAGACTTGGGAGAAGTGGTCTCCCAAAAGTGACCAGACTTCTCCCTTCTTTGAGCTATGGGAGAATTCATTTTGTATAGACTATACAGGTAAAGAATGCTGTTGACTGCAAACTGCTCCATAATTCAGTAAAATTATGACAAAACTTCTCCCAGATTTGCAAGTATAGTGAGAGCTCTGAAACTATATGATATTTTGAGGGTGATATTATTGTTTCAAATACTCTGTTCAACACATACCTCTGTGATCCTTGTATACTATGTAAAGTATTATTTAATGATAGTTCTTAAAGCAAAGGGATAGATTATTGTTTTACTCCATAAATACAATTTTATGGCACTCATGCCATCAGATCAGGATATTCATGGTTCACTTTAAGATTCACTAGAATATTTCTTACCAGGATGCGACCAGTGCAGATCCAGATCAGATGGCATGGATATGCTGGCTGATCTGGATCTACACTGGTCACACACATGTTACAGCCTGTATATATGGAGTAAAAAGATAATACAAAAAAGGCTGAACACCATGGTTTCTCTTAAGCTACTAAGGCTGACCCCGAGTGGACAAAAAAAACAGTTGAGAAATATGTATTTGTTGATACACATGTAAAATGTAACAAAATTTTAAAGCTTTAAGGTAGCCAGTATGATAAATTTTGAAAAACCAAATGAGTACCGTATAATGGGTTATTTTTGCGAGCATAATATTTTCACTATTTTCGTGATTGTTGTGAATTCGCTAAATAATAAACGCCAAAAATTCCCAACTTTACTTTCGCGAAGTGCACTGTATTGCTAGACTGTACGGTACGCTTGATAAAACCATCCGTTTCTATTTCTTAATGTTCTGGGTTAATCGAGTACATCCCATAGTGCACTAATTTAGTAATATTCGGGCAGATTAGATAAATGCCAATACAATTAACGGTTCGGTAATCGAAATCATTGGTATTGATGACACACGTCAAATCATGGTTATAGATTATTTCATACTTTCAAAATTTGCTGCATAATTATTTCATACTTTCAAAATTTGCTGCATAAGCGATACTTAATGATCTGTTTGAAAAGGCTTAATAATCATCTCAGCCAGCGAGCTAAAGGTTAATTATCACTTCATAAAGTCTATATCTGCGTCGATAAAAACATTATCACCTTTGTTATTAAAACGATGTCAATTATGCTACGGGCGATTTGATTTATAACAGTTTGATAAAAAACCACTAAAATTACAAAAATTTGCGAAAATTTAAATTATGGCAAAATCGCGAAAATTTTCTATCGCGAAAATAACCCATCATACGGTATTGGTTTTCATTAGTGTATTTTTTCCATAAAAAAATGTTTGAGAAAACGTGTATTTCTTTTTTTGTTACATGTATATATTGTTTTACTATTTAAACTATTTTGTTTTAAGTAGATCGTAGAGTTTGTTGTTATATTTTTGTTTTAATCGGTACTGGGTAATGAAATGTTCTCCTTAACATCAGGGTAACCTCAGTATTGTTGTTTGTTTTGTTGTTTCCATATGTTTCATGTTTTTGTGGTAAAAATTAAAAAATCAAAGTTATTTGCACAAAAGTAAATAACCAGAAAACAATTATATGTAATTTACCAATGTTTATTTTAAACATATTAGTGCAGTGATGCTCTAAATGGAACTATACTTCTTGGCTGACAGAAATTTCCTAAGGTATATAATGTGTGCTGTTACTGTGTAAAAGGAAATATATGATATTTTCACATACAAATATTGTTTGTCCACATTTTTTCTTACTGCCTAAGTAAGATAAGCTTATGTGCAGTGAAATTTCAATGTGAATTAATATGTTCCAGGGCAAAAGTTATCCTATTGTGGGAATTATGAAACATTGTTGCATTTGCTGCCAGGAGAATATATATCTGACAATGTACTTATTTCAAAAAGATCATGCTATGTCCAGTATTTTTTATAATTGCTGCTCTGTCAATACAGATACTCCATAGCATTACAACAAAATATTTTATAATACTCCATTTCTAAGCATTAAGCATAATATTGTTTTAAATTTTAAACACAGTTTGGTTTTAGAATGTGCATGTGTTTTTTGTGAATTTAGGAAGATATTTGCAAGTCAGTTTTCTTCCATAACAATGAGAGAATTCAATATTATTTTATGTAAATCAATTTATAAGTTATATATTATAAAACAATTTTGTCGTGAACCTATTAACACGTTCCTTCAGATTTTTGGGGTTCTTAAGGGGGTTGGGAGGGGTGTGTCAGAGATAAACACTTCTCATTAGAAATTGGGGTGCTTATGGGGGTGGGGTGGGCAGTTCTTTGACAGCTGGAATTATAATCTTTGTTCCCATGAAAGAATGATTTAAGTGGTCCTTTGGGTTAAGCTGATGATGTCTCCTGACATTTTTCCTTTAATACTTTAATAGGTCCGAGTGATTTTATTTAGATTTAAAAAGCAAAAAATATAAATAGTATTAAATGTAATTAATCCTTTGCAATTCACAGTAGTTCATGAATTGGAAGTTGACAAAGATTGACTTAAATATTTCAGGCATTGTTATGCAAATTAACAAAGGAGACATTACAATTTAAAACAAGGACACATGGCAGTTTTTGGCTTGCAGCATTCTTTCAACATACTGTAAAGAAAAAGAAACACACCTTTTAGATGTCCTGCTGAAATTGAATTAAAATAGAAATCTGCTGTGGCAACAGCTATCAGATTGAAGTTAGTTTCAAACTCATGCATATTTTCGTCATGTAGTTTGATGCTGAATACAGTAAATATCTACAGTGAGATGGCTAAATAAGGTGCATTAGCATTTAAAAACAAAAAGAATATATTAGAGGATGTGTTATACTATAACAAGCAGAAACAATTTTTGTGTAGAACTGTCTTTCTAGGAATGGGAAAGTGAACATCTAGAAACTCTTTTTAACCAAAGTATCATAATTGTTTATAAATAAATTCCATCACCCCTTTTAGGAAAGTGTTTCGTTTTCTTCTCGGTATACAGTAGTTGATTAATTTGTTGATACATCCCTGAAATATAAGATTGCCAATGGTCTGAAATAAATCTGCTATACTGTAGATCTGCTGAAACTTCCGTCCATGTTTGCTACGCACATTCCATATTTATAATAATCTCTATTGTAAACTTTGCTGATACTGGTATTAGTTTTGTAATAAACTCTTTGAGAAATATTTGTTTAGTGATCTGTTAATTCTTTAAAACCCTTTACTCATATGTACGCATTTTAATGCATGTGCAACCAGTGTTGATCCAAATTAGCTGTCAGATCCATGCCATCTGATCTGAATTTACACTGGTTGCCAGTTGGTCAGAAATAACCCCAATGAGTTTAAAAGTGAACAGTGTAGATCCTGTTCAGACTGCACAGATGTGCCATGCAATAAAGATGTCTATGGAGTTAAGGTTAAATACCCAAATGTCAGAACTGCAAGTGTTACTGAAAATACCTTCATCCAAATATTCAGTTTGTGACTTTCAACTCTCTCTCTTGTCAGCGGCACATGAATACTGAAAGCTGAGCTGAAGATCATAAATTCTTGTCTGGAATCTCAAAGCAGCTGTTGAGACCAATTAGATAAGTCAAAAGCTAGTGTGACTGGTCTCCAATCTTCCAAGTTTTTTATCTTTGACCTTTGGCCCAAGGCTATAGAACTTGGCTTCAAGAACAGTCTCTGAACTCAGAACTCAAACTTCTAATTGGTCAATTGGGAGAATAGTTTTATTTTAGGAACAAACTGGTCAAGATTGGTGACTTATCTCCAGTCACAGATAGTTCAATAAGGTGGTGGCCTGTCATAAAACTAAAATTGGAGACCAGTCTCCAATCTCAAGCATATGATTGGCTGAATCGGAGTCTTGTCTTTTTTTCAGCTAATCAGATGCTTGAGATTTGAAAATGGTATCCAAGTTTTAGGAATTTGGGCCTGTGCACACTTCTGGCTAGATAGGCCAGTGCGACTATTTCATCTGAAATAGCAAGCCTCTGGCTAATACCTCCACAATTTATTTTTACCAAGAAATGCTGCTCTCATGAAAATCTAGCTATTGCCTGTGTTTATGATTTATTGAAAAGAAACACAACACACACTTGACATTGAAAAGGGCAAGCCTATATCAAACATCAGCCATGTGTCCCTTTGCTGAGAATAGTTGTTCTGTTGGAAAAGTAATAGACCTGAAAAGACCTGCTTTATTTCAAGCAATATTTCTATAAGTCAAGATCAAACTTGGATTCACTTAAGGATTACTCTTTTACTCCACATAAACACATGTGCAACCAGTGTAGATCCAGTTCAGCTGTCACAATTGTGCTTTCTGATCAGGATCTACAGTGCTCGATTTTTTATTCAATAGGTTATTTCTGACTAATAAGCAAACAGTGAAGTTCCTGATCCGATGTCATGGATGTGCAGGCTGATCTGAATCTACGATTTGTCCATGCCATAAAGGCATACATATGGAGGAAATGGGTTATATTGAAGTGATTCACTCCACATGGGGATCAGTGTTGATCCAGATCAGCTAACACATCAGCATTCTGATCTGGATTTGCAATGTTCACTTCTGGGTCTGAATTAACCTAATGAGTCTTCATCAGACTGCATGGATGTCACACATAAAGGCCAGACCCATGGAGTGAATGGGTTACCTGCTGGTGTCTATTTCTTGTATATCATACACTTGGACAGAAAATGAATGCCAACTGGCTGATACAACTTATCTGTTCAGAACTGAATCCATCCAAGAGGTGATTCAAATGATGAGATAGAATTATGTTAGCATAAGATACTTCCAGTGTTATATGTAGCATGCACAGAGAAGTGTAACAAGTGACATGATGTTTTTGTTTGAGTTGTAGTACCATAGTATAAAAACCTAAACCATGCTTTACAGCAACCAAGGTATAAGTTTTATCAGTAAAGAACAACAAAAACAACAAAATCTGTTTTCTGAATTTTATCAGCTAACTAAATATGGGTATAAAACTACACAACAGTCAATAATTTATAATCTAACATGGTATCTTTACATTACATACAGTGTCAAATGTCTCACACTTGAAACTGACGATTCTTGTAAGCCTTCACTCAATGGAAATGGCTAATCTCCTACATATGATCAGTGTAGATCCAGATCTGTCTGCACATTTTTGGAGCTTGATCTTAATCTACACTAGTTCTTTCTAGATTCATCATGTGATTTCTGACCGAGAAGCGAACAGTGAAAATCCAGATCCGACTGCATGGATGTTCAGGCTAATCTTGATCTACATTGCTGGTACATGGGTTATTTGCTATATTCATTCAGTAAAGGGCTTTAAAAAAAAACATTTGTTCACAGTAACACAAGTGACAAAACAATCAACTTTCTTTAATGTCTGTAAGGGGAATAAGGACGTTTTATTCAAGCTTTATGGTGAATTATTCAGTCTACAAAGTAAGTCAAGCAAGAGAACAGTTCAATCAGACCATGGTTGCTAAATTGCAAATATTTTAAATATGGTGGCGTCAATTTCCAATTCTTTTAATAGTTCATCAAAGATAAGAAATCTGTGCTGTCTGATCAGGATCTGCTTTGTTTGCTTTTTGGTCAGAAATAACCTAATAAAATCAAAAAGCAACAGTGCAGATCCTGATCAGATGGCACAAACCTACTCCGTATGCAAATGTGATAAAATGCGTAAATATAGAGAAAAGGTTAAACAAATTTCAAAGATTATTTCTGTGCAACAAAAATGTTCTCTTACTTCAAGGTCACAGAGTGCAAATGAACTTTGTGCTTACTTGCTATGGTATTTTTATGACCCTAGCAAAAATAAATGCAGAAAGCAGGAATGTTTCTCTCAGTGTAGAATGTATGTGAAACCACTCTTTCTCAAGCAGAGCTGGTATAAGATGATATTGTGTAGTTGTTTAACCCTTTACTCCATATATATATGGGTTTTATCCCATGTGCAACAGTGCAGATCCAGATCAGCTGGCACATCTATGCCACCTGATAAAGATCAACGCCCTTTGCTTCTTTGACAGAAATAACCTATTGAATAAAAAAGGCAAACAGTGCAGATCTGGATCAGATGGCATGGATGTGCCGGTTGATCGGGATCTACACTGTAATAAGGATAACGGCCTTATCCCATGGAGTAAAGGGTTAACTTAAATCTTTCCTACTGATCATGTTTAGGATTGGCTTTGTTGTTATGATAAATGATATATGAATTAACTGTATCTAAGTCCACTTCCGTGTCCCCTTGCTCCAGTATCAACTCCATTCCCTTTTTATCCATGCTTTGAGAGAACTTTATTTTTTTCAAGATATGAGAATCTTTTACGTGTCTTTTGACAGCAGATTTACTTGTATATTTCTTTCCACAAATGGCACACTCCCACTTAGGCTCCCCAGTGTGTTTATCAAAATGCCGGTCAAAGTCTGATTTTATATGGAACATTTTGCTACAGACTTGGCATTTGAACTTCTGAGAATCATCGTGACTCTTTGCATGCACTTTTAAACTGGACTTGCACGAGAATGTTTTATCGCATTGTTCACATGACCATGCTTTCTTACCAGAATGGACAGACAAATGACGTGTCAGGTCGGAATCAACACGGAATGTTTTTTCACAAACATGACACTTGAATATATCACCAACCAAATGTTGAAGTTTTCGATGTCGCATAAGACTGGATCTACAAACAAATGCCTTATCACATTCAGGGCAGGAATACGGTCGATTTCCCGCATGTACATTAAGGTGTCGGTCAAGATCACTTTTAATCTTGAATTTCTTCCCACATATTTGACAATGCAGTTGTTTCTTTAAGTTGTTGTGTTTGTTTTTGAGATGATATTCCGCACTACTTGACTTCTGAAAAACCTCAGAGCACACGCTGCACTGAAAGCCCTGAGCCAAATCCGAGCCAACCATCAGCCATATAGTCTGTATGTGAACTGTTTCCACTGACTCCTCCTCTGCCAGTCTTTCTGCTGACTGCTGGCCAGGAGCCGCCAAGTTTCCCACTGTCTCTGGTTCCCTGTCTTTGTTCACCTCTACTTCCAACAGTTTGTCATTCTTCAAATGCTTTGAATTGTCTGCCTGTAACAACCTGCCCTCTTGAGACTCTTCTTTCTTGCACACATTTACATCTTGCTTTAACTGTTTCATAATA
This sequence comes from Corbicula japonica, assembly GCA_038501625.1. Taxonomy (NCBI): domain Eukaryota; kingdom Metazoa; phylum Mollusca; class Bivalvia; order Venerida; family Cyrenidae; genus Corbicula; species Corbicula japonica. The sequence continues at coordinate 51,906 of JAZAYU010001218.1, read as the reverse complement.
TCTATGTTTGACTTCTTTGCTTTCTGATTCACTTTTGTTGACATAGTTTTATACTGTGCTGCCTTTTGTTCTGCATTAGCAGGTTTTCTTGTATTGGACTTGGTTGTTCCAAAATCTGTAAAATGGTTTAAGAAACACTTACAGTGCATAATCCTTACTTGTGCAGAGAAAAGCTTTAAACATGTGACAACCAATGACTGCCTTTATTCAAGAAAATTTAGCACACCTTCCCAGCATGACCAGCTTTCTGCAAGTATTTGCTGTCCTAATGCAATCAACAGCTTCAGTTTTGCATTACCTGCCCAGCATTTATCGGAAGCAAACAGAATCATACCCATAATCCATGAATTTATGTAATCTGACATGTATTCCCTTAAAAACTGTGTTTAGCTAATTTGAAACTAGATAAAAGACAGCAGGACATGTTTTCAAAATAGTGCAAATACAGTATAATTACCATTAAAATATGAAGGAGATAAACTGTTATTGCACTAAGGCAATGCTGAGTTGTGGTATGAGAAGGTTTTGAAAAAGAACAGATAATTATGTTATACCCACTTCCATGGACAAGACTTCATCTTGGAAACATGTTACTGCAGTTTTCCATAACCATCAGAAGCATTCAGAATCATTACCACAATAAAATGTTATTAGAAGTTGAAGGACATTGCCTGACAACATTTATTTACCTCATACGAAACTAGATAAAAGATAACAGGAGGTTTTTAAGAAGAACAAATATGTTTACCTATTTCCATGGACAAGACTTCATCTTGGAAACAATCATCAGAATCACCTTCATCTTCCGCTAATTCGAGATCCTCCTCTTTGTTCAGCCTGCAATCCTCAAACATTGCAAGATGGCCCTCAGTACTCTGTCCAGAACGTTTTGTATTGTTTTCTTCATTCTCAGTCACTATAAAAAGTTAAACTTTAAGGTCTAATGCAATGAAAAACACAGAAATAAAAAGTTTCTTCTTTAAAATACTGTTTCTTGAGACTGAAAACTTTGAATTTTGGGACAAGTACATTGAAAGTATATACTGTAGGTTGAGATATGTTATAAGTACAATAACTTAAAAATTTAAGTCTGATTGATGATCAAATTTATGGCTGCAGAAATAACTAGAGCTATCACTGAAGGTGATTAATACCCCCGTAATACTGCTTTGTCAGAGTATACAGAAATGATGTTTGCATCTTTCATGGGTGAAAGTTGAAAAATAATTGAAATCCTGAAAATTTGCTGCAAAAGTTGTGTTTAAAAATAGCAACTTGGGTTTTCACCGGATGTAAACAAAACTGTAAAAGTAGTTGACGTCAGAAGGTTTTGTTGAATCGTGCTCCCCTTCTAAAAAATAATGGACTGATCCAAATGAAAAAAAATATGTCATGCAAATCTAATCACGAACGTATGTTAAAAGTTTGAAAACTGGAGAAGTAGTTTGTGTCATAAGATTTTGTTAAATAATGCTCCCCTCAAACCAAAAATGGACTGATCCATAAGAAATATGTCACTAACATGCGCACTTCATGCAGAACATATGATTTCAGTCGATATTTTGAAAACTGTAGAAGTTTGCATAACACGATTTTGTTAAATCATGTCCCCTGCAAAAAATAATGGACTGATCCACACGAAAAATATGTCACGCACATCTACACTTCATGCCGAACATATGTATCAAGTTTCAAGTCAATATCATAAAAACTGTAGAAGTAGTTCGCGTCACAAGATTTTGTTAAATCGTGCTCCCCTCCGAAAAATAATGGACTGATCTACATGAGAGAAAAAAAATTTGCGCAAATGTACCAAGAACATATGTTTAAAGTTTCAAGTCGATATCTTGAAAACTGTTGACGTAGTAAGTGTAGAAGTTTGCATAACACGATTTTGTTAAATCATGTTCCCTGCTAAAAATAATGGACTGATCCACACGAAAAATATGTCATGCACATCTACACTTCATGCCGAACACATGTATCAAGTTTCAAGTCAATATCTTAAAAACTGTAGAAGTAGTTCGCGTCACAAGATTTTGTTAAATCGGGCTCCCCTCCGAAAAATAATGGACTGATCCACATGAGACGAAAAGAAACTTTGCGCAAATGTACTCACGAACATATGTTGAAAGTTTCAAGTCGATATCTTGAAAACTGTTGACGTAGTAAGTGTAGAAGTTTGCATAACAAGATTTTGTTAAATCATGTCCCCTGCAAAAAATAATGGACTGATCCACATGAAAAATATGTCACGCACATCTACACTTCATGCCGAACATGTGTATCAAGTTTCAAGTTAATATCTTAAAAACTGTAGAAGTAGTTCGTGTCATAAGGTTTTGTTGAATCATACTCCCCTGCTAAAAAATAATGGACTGATCCACATGAAACAAAGTATGTCATGGAAATCTACTCACAAACGTATGTTTAAAGTTTGAAAACTGGAGAAGTAGTTTGCGTCATAAGATTTAAAATAAAAGTTTTTGTTAAATAATGCTCCCCTCCAAAAAAAATGGACTGATCCACAAAAAAATATGTCGCTTACATGCGCACTTCATGCAGAACATACAATTTTAGTTTCAAGTATTATATCTTAAAAACTGTAGAATTTTGCATAACACGATTTTGTTTAATCATGTCCCCTGCAAAAAATAATGGACTGTTCCACACGAAAAATATGTCACACACATGTACACTTCATGCCGAACATATGTATCAAGTTTCAAGTCAATATCTTAAAAACTGTAGAAGTAGTTCACGTCACAAGATTTTGTTAAATCGTGCTCCCCTCTGAAAAATAATGGACTGATCCACATGAGAATAAAAAATGTACTCACGAACATATGTTTAAAGTATCAAGTCTATATCTTGAAAACTGTTGACGTAGTAAGTGTAGAAGTTTGCATAACAGGATTTTGTTAAATCATGTCCCCTGCAAAAAATAATAGACTAATCCAGATGAAAAAATGTCACGCACATCTACACTTCATGCCGAACATGTGTATCAAGTTTCAAGTCAATATCTTTAAAACTGTAGTAGTAGTTTGCGTCACAAGATTTTGTTAAATCGTGCTCCCCTGCAAAAAATAATGGACTAATCCAGATGAAAAATATGTCACGCACATCTACACTTCATGCCGAACATGTGTATCAAGTTTCAAGTCAATATCTTAAAAACTGTAGTAGTAGTTTGCGTCACAAGATTTTGTTAAATCGTGCTCCCCTGCAAAAAATAATGGACTAATCCAGATGAAAAATATGTCACGCACATCTACACTTCATGCCGAACATGTGTATCAAGTTTCAAGTCAATATCTTAAAAACTGTAGAAGTAGTTCCCGTCACAAGATTTTCGTGAATCATGCTCCCCTCCGAAAAATAATGGACTGATCCACACGAAAAATATGTCACGCACATCTACACTTCATGCCGAACATATGTATCAAGTTTCAAGTCAATATCTTAAAAACTGTAGAAGTAGTTCGCATCACAAAACTTAGAAGTTTGCATAACACGATTTTGTTAAATCATGTCCCCTGCAAAAAATAATGGAATAATCCACACGAAAAATATGTCACGCACATCTACACTTCATGCCGAACATGTGTATCAAGTTTCAAGTCAATATCTTAAAAACTGTAGAAGTAGTTCGCGTCACAAGATTTTGTTAAATCGTGCTCCCCTCCGAAAAATAATGGACTGATCCACATGAGAAAAAAAATAGTTCGCGCAAATGTCCTCACGAACATATGGTTAAAGTTTCAAGTCGATATCTTGAAAACTGTTGACGCTGTAAGTGCCACAGACAGACCACCCAACCAACCAACCAACCGACCGGATGATGACTCCTATATACCCCCTATACTTCGTATACGGGGGTATAATTATGCAAAAATATAAACACCCATGAATTTTAACAAAACCCCAGAATGTGGAGCTCACAGAAATAACCACTTATCTAGTATATTTTCAAATGTTAACATTTTGGATATGCCATTATAAGAATGCTAAATTTAAGTCACCCAAAACTTGAATGATACCCTTATTATATTCTCCCTCCCTAAACTCCTTTTTGAGGTTTTTTCACAGCATCTACCAATTTATAGAAAACCCATATATAGCCCATTAGAACATGTGTGCTGTCTGATCACGATCTGCACTGTTCAATTTTAGATTCATTTGGTTATTTCTGACCAATAAGTGAACAATGTAAATCCTGATCAGATGGCAAGGATATGTCAGCTGATCTGGATCTACAGTTTGTCCATGCGATAAAAGGTGTATATATGGAGTATAGATTGTGCCTCATGCCAATTCCTAGAACGACATTGCAGGCTCACACTCACATCTGGAGTGTTGAGAATTTTGAATCACTTCAACATGGACAGTACCTGCAGCTTCCTGCACCTGGCTGTCCTTATCATCTCCTCCATCAACCCTCAGTGAAACAGTCACTGTTCCATTATCCTGCAGTAACTCACTTCCAGATTTTAAATCCATTGATTTTCTCAATCACATTCTTGTGTTAGTTCTGAAATCAGAAAATATTGTAGTTAAAGGTGAATTATTTAATATTGCTCAAGGCCTGCAAGAATTGCAGTTGGTCATTAAGAGAAGATTATGCCTGTTAGAAATCAACACATCAAATTGATCTTTGCTTCATCCCTGGAAGTGAAAAAAAAGCCCTGTCATCAGAAGACAGAACTTAAAATATTTTGAATATTGCATTTGTATCATGTGTCACTCATGTGAGAACACATTGACACAATGTCAGTCATCTATTTTTTTGTTTTATCAGCAGGCTAACACAGATCAGTAAAAATTGTAAAATACATATTTTATTTTCTTACTTTTGATTCAAAATTTTCAAAGATAACACAAACATGATGAAAATATAGATTGTATTGTAGACAATTATGAGAAATTAATTTATACATCAGCAAACCAAAGGCGTCAAAACTGGGCACTGTCAACAAGTGATGGCTTCAAATGGCTGATGTAATACAATTGTCCTTTTAGGTACTGTAGATTCGGTTTTATTCGCGTGAGATTAATTTTCGATAATATTCGTGAGTAAGTCAGCTCGCGAATTCATAAATTTCGTGAAAATTACATTTTCCGATTACAAAATCATATCATATTTACTTTGATGAAGAATTGTTTCTCGCCTTTGTTCACAAAATTAGGTCAAAGACGCATGTTCAGCTAAAAACAACCTGAGAGGGTACATGCTGTACTGAGAGTGCTATAGTCTATAATAGACTATGACTTATTAGGTAGTTCGGCACATAAATTATTTTATGACAGATTTATTTATAAAATGTATTTACGCAAAGTAAATCTCGTCCCAAAACATATGGTTAATATCACGGTAACCTATATCGGTATCAATGTAACTACTTGTATTCAGCGTAAATAAACAGAAGAAAATCGCTTATTTATTTTATTAACTGGTTGCTATTCACAATAATACAAGAATGCATAGATAGATGAAAACACTTTGAATGAACAACAAATGCACAATATTTTATAATTTATTCATTATTTTTTCATTCGCCGTTATCGAAGTTACATCAAATATTTTATCTGCAAAATAACAATCAAGATATTCGACAATGAACGTGCAGCATTACGGGGACATTGGTAAACTTAATTGACAATAATTGACAGCGCTAGTTTGAAGACAATCACATTATCAATATAACTTGTGGATTACTATAATTGGCAAACAATGGTCCTGACCACCTGGATGATTGCAATGAGGATGCAGTTTTCGCACCTCTGATCTGTTAAACAAACACCGCGTTACTTCTTGTGGCAGTTTTATGACAATCAATATACAGTCTCAAATTATCTCATTATGACCTCTGAACAGGTGTTTAGAAGCAATAAATTACGCATTTTGTACTGTTTAACATGTTTAGAATGATAGAAGTTTATACAAGCGAATGTTTTCGGTATAAGAATATGGCAATTTCAATTCAGCTTACATCATATCAAATGGTATTCAATGTTAACTATAATTGGAAAAAACATGAACGACAGTTCAGTTTATGAAATACTATACCGTTATATTGCCATCGTAAATAGTATACCGTAACTGATAACTATTGATTTTAAGCTTATAATCTATCGCCGGGTCAATATGGATTTAAATCGGGTCACGCTAACCGCATCACAGAATCTTTGCACCAGAAACTAAGACGCGAAATGAACGACACGTACGGCAGGGTTTTAATTTCGCGGCAACTCCGCAACGCGAATTAAAAAAAAGACGATTTTTTGGCAAAATTCGCGGAATGTGGACGCCGCGAATTTAAAGTAATCTACAGTATTATAAACTGTTTATTGACCTATTTCTATTTATTTTTCAAATGCATTATAAAATGTTAACTTTTCCCAACAAAAGTACATTTTAAAAAATATTGAGCTCTTATATCTAAGGGCATCAAAACTAAACAGTCCATGATATATACAGAAATAAGACTTTTTCAAAAACAGTAATATTTTGTGTTCTGAGTGATTGTAGTTGCATATTGTGATACAGATAGCTGATTATCAGCTGAACTGACCAAACTTGGAACTACATGTAGCACCAGGAAAAGGACCCCTGAACATGTGTCTGTGTTTTATACAGGGAAGTGTCAGTCGAGGAGACTTTACAGGTAGTATGTTTTCCTTGACTGGTTCCAGTATGATATTTAACACAATAGTTCAGCAGCTTCAGCAAAGATGTTTAAAGGACTTTGTTTAAATTATGAATTTATAAAATAATACCTGATGATAAAAAGAGGCATCGCTGACTTGAGCCTTTCTCAAATCAAATGCATTATCATCATGGAGTAACTTTGTAAGTTTAAGAAGAAACCCAAATAATATAGACTATATCTATTAGAATTTATTGAGTTACAATAAATAATAGTCTAATTACCAATCCTGTGAACGGCGTATATTTAATATTTCGCAGTTGCAAATTGAGAAGATCAATTCATTTTGAGAATTTTAAATTGTCAAAACACAAGAGGAAGTGCATTTGGGCCTATAAGTTCACAGGGTAAGGCGCCTTTTTTTTAATTTTTAAAGGCATGATGATGAAAACATTTGTAGAAAGTTTAAACACTAGTAAAGACTTATGTAGGTGAATACTGTATAAGTATAAGCACCAATTTGGGAACTTTTCAAGGACATAATAGTACACTTTTAGTCTCCTAAACCGGAGCAGGACAAGGAGAAAATAGCCCGGTTGAGGAGACACTTATCCTTTATAACGAGTGAAGAGGAATGTTGTAGTAATTGAATCAGGTTAGCTCAAATGGTAGAGTTTTGACACAGTAAGGAAGAGATTCGAGGTTGAAATCCGTAGCAAAGCTACTAAGTTTCTCCTAAAAGCTACAACACTGTTTAAGTGTTTATTTTCACAAGTAGGTCTAGTACGACATATTTTGTGTACGAACATGGAGGAAAGAGTATAGCACGTCAATTTATACTTTATATTCAAATTTACTAATGAGGCTGATGTGCTTTGTGTTTATAAAATGTTATCGAATTCTTTAGAAATAAGGCTTACTTATCAAACAAAGTTTATCAATTAAAAGTAAACATTGCTGTAAATCTGAAGCAATCACCACACAGAGTTGTCGTTCCTGAATTCATTAAGGTTAAAAATCGGGATCTATCCGATTTTCAGGTATATATATTTCTGTGATAGAGAATTACAGTAGTTTATTTAATGATCTTTGTTTAGTTTCTAATACAATTTTTCTTTCTATTGAAGCTGAATGTTTAGTTTATCAATCAGATCACGAGGAGGAAACAGAGAGGAATGCCCGATCGCAGCTTATTAAGGGTCCCGGATACGGGATCCCGGGTAATATTTTTCCGTCAGACTCACTCCAACGCTTGGTCATTCAACAAACAGCTGTCTACAAAGATTTTGTTTATTTATTAAAGAAATATGCTTTTTTCTTCAATGGTAAGATAATTTTTACCTCAACTTAAATGAGATCATGAAGCTTCTAAATTTTGTGCATCCTGGTCGGGAGCAAGATAATTATCGACCCCATGGCTGATGAATATTTGTGGGACATTTCGACTCTGGAACTCATTATCAGTCTAATTTGACAAATTTTGGTGTCGCCTGACTAGGCGACCTATGGGGATTACTTTCGTCTGCGGCGGCGTCGTCTGCGGCGTTTTCCATGTCATCGTCGGCATCCGGATTTCCTTGTCCGAAGCCTAACTTGGTCACCGAAAGTCCATATGACTCCAAACTTGGTATGCATGTTTCTGGCAATGACTCGAAGTGTAGTGCACAAGAACCTGAGAATCGTAACTCTACCTTGTTCTGTTTTTGAATTATTCCCCATTGATTGATTTTTATTGAGCATTTCTTGTCCGGAGCCTAACTTTGTCACCATAGGTTCAAATGACTCCAAACTTGGTATGCATGTTTCTGGCAATGACTCGAAGTGCAGTGCACATGAACTGTAACTCTACCTTCTTCCATTTTTTAGTTGTTCCCCTTTGATTGATTTTTACAGAGCATTTCTTGTCTGACGCGTTACTTTGTCACCATAGGTTCAAATGACTCCAAACTTGGTATGCATGTTTCTTGCATTACTCGAATAGCAGTGCACAAGAACCGTAACTCTACCTTGTTCTGTTTTTGAATTAAACCCCTTTGATTTTTATAGAGCATTTCTTTTCCAGAGCGTAACAATGTCACAATATGTTCAAATGACTCCAGACTTAGTATGCATGTTTCTTGCAATGACTCAAAGGGCTATGCACAAGAACTGTAACTCTACTTTGTTCCAATTTTTTAATTATTTCCCTTTGATTGATTTTTATAGAGCATTTCTTGTCACTCCTTTAAATTATTCCAATTTGATTGATTTTAGTGCATTTTTTGCCAAGGGCATACCGTAAAAACCCTATGTTTTCGGTAACCCTATGTTTTCGGCCACAGTCTTTTTTTTTAAATATTTATTTTTTTATTGACCCTAAAAATTGGCCACTAAAAATCGGCAATTTTTTCACTAACCCTATGTTTTCGGCCAGCATTTTCAATTCTAAATTCGTCATTTTTATTAGATTAGTAACAAAAAAATATGTTTGTAAACCTTGGTTTCGATTTTGATATTAAAGATAGAACTTGGCAATAACCGTATACATCATTGTCCGCCGATTAAGGATATGTTTGTTTCTGAACAATTATTTTTCATCATCTTATTTGCGGTAATTAATTATTATTTTAACAACAAAGCGGTAAGTAATGAGATCGAAACCTGGTAAAAATAATGTTTTTTTATTTAAAGCAATTATAATTATGATAATCTTTAGTTTGCAATCTGTCATCTCAAATCTGGAGACGTTGCTATGCAACAAGGCTATAAAGTGCGAAATATTGCGACTTTATGATTGCCGCAGGCAAACATCTATTGTACTTTTTACCTGATCACATGATCGGAACTTAATAATATCCAAACTGTTTTCAGTCAAATGATTTTTCCCAAGAAAATATCGTAACTCAATTCAAGCCTATAAATTTTTATGAACAGAACCGATGTTTTTAAAACCGTTATTCAAATGCGAGTTTAATTTTATTACGAGTAAGAAATAAAATAATCGATGTGTGTTTTTAAATTTGCGAATACTTGCCCCTAAAATATCCAAGAATTATTACATGTACATTTACTAAAATCATCAAATTTACAACTGCTATGAACACCTGTTCATTGCCCGCTTTGATCTAAAATGTCAGCGATGCTTGTGTATTTCATCAAAGACGCCGACGTCAACTTGAAACAGTACGCACCGCTCAAAAAATCGATCGACGGTGTATTACAAAAATTGCAACCCGTCAACAAACTAGGTTGATTTCATTTCTAAATCAGCCGATTGTTTGATTGATAATATTTGGTATAATTATTGCTAATTTCTGATCAGGTTGTGTTTGTATCTGCAGAACCGGCACTTTGCCGAATTAGCAGTTTGCAACCAATCTAATGCACTCTTATCTGCGACAGCCATCAAATTCTTTTGGCAATGTTGATTATACAACAATAGGATGTTTATTTAGCAACTATGGAGTTAATTGCCTGACAAAGGTAAGCAGAAATTTCAAAGGTACAAACGTCTGGCATGTGTTGACATATTCAAGGCTTACATTTATCTATGGACGCGTCAAGTTATGCACATGTGTCTAAATATTTTGACGATCTGTTTTTAAATGAAAATTCTCGTCTCTAAATATTATTCAGCCAGAAAAATAATATTTTTTCCGTCCAAAGACTTAGACAAAATACGTTAAAAGTTACGCATTTCATAAATACAGATGTATACTGTACCAGTATTCGGATAGTCGGAGACACGGACAAAATCCTATGTTTTCGGCCGCGATTTTTATAATTATTTTATCATGACCCTAAGATTTCGTCCAAGAAAAAAAGTAATTATTTTAAGCTGCCCGAAAACATAGGGTTTTTACGGTAACTTGTTGTGCATGTTTCTTGCAATGAGACAAAAGGTTATTTTGTATGTGAATTTTATGCAAATACATTGCTAATAACTGTACAACAAAAAATTAATTAACATTTTTTTATGTCGTCTAACAAAAATTTCGTCAGCAGGTTTCCCGCTGTCAGTCGCCAAATGCGACAAAAAAGATAATTTGGCAACAATTTTTCGCCATTGGCGAATTTACTGGCGACAAAAATATATATGGAACGCAATAACGTAAGCACCATTTTCTTATTGTAAATGATATAAGCGCAATAATAATGTAAGCGACCGGATATTGAAAATAACAGCTTGTCAGTTTGACAGTTTATTATGATATTTATGACACTTTGAGAACATATAAGAGGTGATCATTGGATTAAGATGATTATCAATGATCAGGACCAACTGTCAGTAATTAAAAATGCGATGCACCTGAGGTGTTTGCTCAACCCGATTAAAGGAAGTCATATTTATTATTGTTATTTTTTCAAGAATAAAATAGATTTAATAATCAGTATTGTTGTTGTGTAATATGTATGGAGGCATTAGTATGAAATAGAGCTATCTGACTGGCTCCAAAATTTGGCTCAAGTGGCTCCTAATTGGCTCCAACTTTCTCCAATTGGCGAAAGTGTTGACGAGAACTCTAAAAATCCCAGTGGGAACCCTGGTCAGGCCACACATCTGACTTGTGGAGTTCTAGTGAGTCATTTCGATCCCTGGAATGTTTCTAACCACAAGATATAAATTACTTATGAATAAAAAGTGGACAGTAGATAGAGCATGGAGGTCACTGGATCGAATTTTGGAAAATGATAAAAATTTGAATCAAAATGGTTAAAGCATTTTGACTATGAAACAAATATGTTTCATTTGCACACATATGAAAATAAAAGTTTTATTTTAAGTAGTAATGATTGAATGCAACAGATGACTTGAAACATTGTGACAATAACAGCTTCAAGCTTCGGTAATGGTCAAACTCAAAATACATCTGGTTTTTAAAATAAAAGTGAGTGGAAACTCATATTATGTTTTTAAAAAGAGAAACATTGCCATACCATCTGTTAAGATATATGCAAGATTTAAAACATTACAGGTGGTAAGTCTTAATTAAATATTGATTTAATTATAGGAAGTGGATGGGCCGACTGGAGGCTGGTTTGATACTCTACATTCTGATGAGCCAGACAAGTGGCAAGATTCACTTATGTAAGATTTTGCTTTCAAGATGATACTTGTAATAAATTCTTCTTTTAATTTATCTGTTACAGCTTTTTGGTCATTGTGGTTAGGTATCGTGAGATTAAATAAACATAGTTATGTTAGGCATCCAGTCTGACAAAGTTTCAACACAAACTTTTACTTCTCGGTAGCGTTATGTTTGTACATCACATTCTGTTCATTTAAAATGCTTGATCCAAAATACTGTAGAGCCTGACCATAATAACATCAGACCACTCCTAAGTGATGCCAGACTGGTGAACAGTGATGTGCAACTGGCCCAGAGTAATACCAGTCAAGTCACAAATACCGCTTAACCTGTCCACCACAAGATCAAGATCAGCATGCCCTAGAATTATTATGTTGCTTAAGCAATCCACAATGCTGTTAAACTGGTTCACCACCACCATTATCATCATCACCACCATCATCATCCCCATCAGAGTCAGCTCCTTCATTGTCACTAACACCACCATCATCAGCATCATCATCATCATCATCATCATCATCATAGCCAACATCTCAGTCATCATCATCATCATCATTTTAATCATCAGTTGTGATTATCATTATTAGCTTACCTGAGAATTTATAATGATCATGTATAAAAATTAATTATTAGAATTTTGGCGCAAAAAAGTCTCTGTGGGACTGGTGCGACGTCAGACGTCAATGATGATGTTAAGGACGTCAAATAAACATTATTACTTCCTTTGTGTATAATGTGAAAGAAAGAAAATGTAAAGCGAAGTGTTGTAGCATTAAAAAACTGAAGAAGGCCAATGGCCGAAACGTTTTAATAAAGAGTTTTTAAACTGGTTCACTTCACTTGAATCCACTTGTCCTCAATACTTCTGAACTGATTTTCTTTTGCTAAGCTGAAATGATTCACAACTAACAGTCTATACTGAAGAGCTGATTAACCTAACTGATGATTTTATTTACTGCATAACTAATTTATACTTCTGAACCGGTCCGCTACACTGCCAAATTGATCCACTTTACTGCTGATCTGTTCTACTATACTGCCTAACTGGTCCATTCAGACACTGAGTTTGTCCACAACAGTGCTGGACTGGTCCATTCAGAAACTGAATTTGTCCACTATACTGCAGAACTGGTTCACAATACTGCCAAAAACTTTTTCTACAAATAAGAATAGCAGTCATCTTGTTTGTTTGAAAAAACTATAATCTGCTTATTTCAGACACATCAAAAATGCAGTTATTGGTAACAACAAACAAAAGTGTAATGCGATAAATCATGGAGTCATTCCAAGGTAGGTAACTCAGGCAGTTACTAGTAACAACAAACAGTAGTGTTATGCAATAAATCATGAAGTTAATCCAAGCTGAGTAACTCTGAAACCTACTGTAACAATTGCTTGAGTAAATTATAGATACATTAATATTTCCTAAGGAAATTTCTCAGAAATTCAATAGCAATTTCAGAATTCTAGAATTCAACTTCCTGTTATTGATTCAGCAACATTTGTTATAATTTTGAAACTAAATGCGTCAAAATTCAAGTTGCAAAATGCAATGCTCTTGCTGTAACATTAAAGTAAGTTATAGACATAAACAAACACAATCAATATATCTTACTTATTTCTGCTGATGGGTTTTTAAACCATAACCATCAAATTAAATATGTATGGTAGAACCATATGACATGCATAGCTCTTCAGACAACACAATAACATGACTTTTTACATCTAAATATATGTAATTTGGTCCATTTAAGAAATATTACAGTTATTTTCCTGATCCCGTAGGGTCAGGTATATATGGTGATCACCTAGTCCTGCTGGCCAGATGTCTGTCTGTCTGATACATTCTGATATCTGGAACATACATTAGCAATCCTTCAAGGCATTACTACTATACTTCAAACAGGTGTACACCTTAAGTAGGCGTAGTACTGTATTGTATCCCAGAACCATGGGCTAAAGTCAGAGATCAAGGTAACGCATAGGGTTTACCCCTTCATTCCATGTATATGGGTTTTAATGCATATGCGGCCAGTGCCTGGGCTTTTTTGCACTGCCATGAGAAGGAGCCCTAACCCTATAATTTTGAGGGAAATAGCAGGATTTTTTTTTTAAATAAGATGAAACTTGATGCAGAGCAACTTTTGGGGGAAAACTGCTTAAAAATATTTGAGAGGTGATGTTGCCTACTGAAAAAAAGGTAAAAACCTGAGTGTAGATCCAGATCAGATTGCAATCAACGATGTCTGATCTGGTTCTACACTGGTCACTCATTGGTCAGAAATAACTTAATGAGTCAAAAGTAAGCAGTGCAGATCCTGATGAGATGTCATTGACATTCCAGCTGACCTAGATCTATACTGGTCGCCCATGCGATATTAGTCCTATTCACTGGCAAATGATGCATTTGAGGTTATTAATAAAAGTTTATGTGTATATAGGTTGTTACAGTGGTTGGTGGACGAGGAAGCTCCGCAACAACTGAGAACTGATGCTGCCATTATCATGGGATCTATTGCCAAGGGAACACCCGACAACATCAACACTCTAGTTGAGGAAGGCAGTGTGGCTGTCTTACTGAAAGGTAACATTGTTAGCTTTCATATTACATGTTTATTGCCTTTGAGGACCTGAAAGATAATGACTGAGGACAGTCTCAGCTTGATATCACATTTCAATTGCTTGTCATTATATGCAGACCATGATTGCATATCCTTCCAATCCATGGTAACCAAGATTGCTTGTCCTAGTTGATAAAATGTAAGGTATATTGACCGACTAAAATTTGAAATAATTAGTTTAATGTAAAATCCCGTATATAAACATAGAAAATATAGAATATAAACATGATCAACAATTTTTTGGCAAACCTACCATCAGGTGTTTATCATTTAGCATGTTTGTTGTAATGGTCAGTACATGAAAGTATCAGTATGTCATCATGTTTTGTACACAGACTGCTTTGAATTCTGTCCACAAGTCAAAATAGGAAAAACCAGTAATTTTCTCTGTCCTTCCTGCCAGTGAATGGGTTTCACTAAACGTCAAAAGTCAAAATGATACACTGGTGCCATTTTCTGAGCGTTGCAACAATACTACCATATGTACTATAATAATAAATGTGATCATTGGTTTGAAATTCTCAAAGTGTCAAAATGAGGTTTTCTTGAAATTTCAAGGGTCATTACCACATTTCAAGCGTCAAATTGAACCTCTGCAATATGCATTTTTAACAGAACCTTGAGATCAACTTTTGACCAATTGTTTTCTTTAATGCATGTATTTAGATTTTATAATTCAGCTCTGTCAACAGATTGTTGCATTTATAAAAGAAACAAAAAAAAGGATTATATGATATAAATGCTTAGCACTTTTTGCTTTGAGCTTTTAAGTGCCCTGTTTCCTTCTTTTGGCCTTTTTATGAAGGGTTTTCAGTTTTTTGCGTAAGAATCATGTTTAACTGTTACAGGTTTAAGCAGCCCAAATCTGGCATTTGTAGAAGCTTGTCTTCGATGTTTACGAACTATCTTCCTGAACAATGCCAACTGTGTCAGCTTGCTGTATCAGGTAATACTATTTATTTATCTAGACTGTTTGCAGAATATGTCGAGCTATTCTACTCTTGTCGTCATCACAGTTGCTGTCGGTTGTTGCTGTTGGTAACCTTATTAAAACAATAACAGAAGTTTTGGAGATTCTATCTCCCATATGAAATAAAATGAGAGTTAGTCAAACATTGTCTGTTGTCACTTTGTCCTAAATACAATGCTTATTTAGTAAATTTCATTAAATAAATGAGTTATGGTCCTAGTATGAAACCAACTGTTTGATTTGAAAGCAGAAAAATGCAATAACTTGAAAGACACAATGACTAAATGATCAGTCTTTTGTGGTGTTTGATTTATTTTGACTGGATTGTTGTTTCAAAAGTAGAATATTGTATTATAACACAGAATTATGGAAATCCACTTGTTTTAAATTAAGGCTAACACACAATAAGAGAGTTTTGATATACTTAATACTTTTTTTCATAGATCTATGTTACTCATTGGTTAATAATAAGGATACTGATCAGCTGTCGCATCAATACTTATTAATCAGGATCTAACCCATTTCAGATTCATGTGATTATTTCTGAACTAGAAATGAACAGTGTAGATATTTTGTAAGACTGCACAGTTGTGCTGACTGATCAGGATCTATAATCAGGGCTCTAACTAGATGGAAACATGGGAGAAGTGGTCCCCCAAAAGTGACAAGACTTCTCCCTTCTTTGAGCTATGGGAGAAGTCATTTTGTAAAAGGAAAGAATGCTGTTGCCTGCAAACTACTCTATAATTCAGTAAATTATGACAAAAGTCCATGATTTGCAAGTCTATTGAGAGCCCTGTGTAGTGTTTGATCATGTAATAAAAGGCTTATCTAAGGAGTAAATGGTAAACAGCATCAGAAAATGTTAGTTTATGAAAGATTAATATTTTCTAAATCATGCAACCCTGAGGCCTGTCCAAATTCTTTAGACCTAATGCTTACATTTCATCTTATTTATAACAAAATTTTAGACTTTAAAAATATATGAGATGTAGAAAAGCAACTTTGTAACATGGTGCATTGTACATACTTCTTCTATTTTTGGCTTTCATCGTAGTTCAAATAAGACAGAACTTTGCTTGTTTAACCCTTTACTGCACAGTTACAGCAAACACTTATCAGCTGGTACATCCATGCTGTCTAATCAGTAACTACACTTGAAGCTTTTAGATTCATTAGGTTATTTCTGACCAAGATGCGACCAGTGAAGATCCTTATCAGACATCACAGATGTGCCAGCTGATCTGGATCTACACTGGTCGCACATTTGTTAAAATGCGTATACATGGAGTAACGAGTTTTTCATAGGAGACATTTGCATTGCTGAAAAACAAAACTAGTATATTAATAGCAAGTTAAGCACCCATATTTTTTATCTGGGCATTGTAATTTGTTAATGACATTTTCTTGTTCAAATAGTTGAACATGCTGTTTTGTTTGTAATGAAATCTTGTTAATATAAAACTGCAAAAGGCAAAACAGATGAGCAATATAAGGCCTTAGTATTTTCATTGTTTTGCAGGATCCATCAGTCATCCCACAGCTGGTGAACTTAATGCCTCAATCAGTGTGCACACAGGAATGTATCGCTCATATCTTAGCTAATTCATGCCAGGTACGTCACTTTTCTAATTGGTGGACTAAAGGTCAGTGTGCTTTCAGGATTGCATAGCTCATATCTAAGCAAATTCATGCCATGTTCATCTCTTGTCTATTTTGTGAACTTAATGTCTCAGTTGGTTTGTGCCTATTTTACAAGCACGTCTTTGTGAATTATAAATTATATCCTACCTTATTCATGCCAAGTACGTCTCTTGTCTAATCAGTACACTTATTGTCTTGGTCAGTGTAAACTCATTTATTTCCTAGACAATTGCTGTCAGGTAAATCTTGTGTCTAATTTGTGAACTTAATGCCTCAGGAAGTGTGCATAATATATTTATATCCTAGGTAAGTCTCTTGTTTAATTGTTAAACATATTGTCTCAGTGGGCTTGCACTTAGAAATGTATGGCCCATATCCTAGCTCATTCATGTCAGGTCTGTCTCTTGTCTAATATATAGGTGAAAATTTACTCCATTTCACCATGTGATTGTTTGTTTCAGACACTAGAGCACCAGAACAAGTTATGCCGCAGTGGTGTAGTGCCTGTTCTAGTTGCCCTGATAGCTGGAAACGTGTACAAGGTACAAATGCCTACACTCAAGTGTTTGGCTGTCCTTGTCAAAGACAACGATGAGACATGTGCGGTACTGGCATCAGGTATGTGCAGAGACCTTTCAATCTCACTTTGCCGGTCACTGAGGAGCAAAGGACCACCTAGACTAGGCATATGCTGAAGAGTGTAGAGTAAGGTAGTTGCCTGCTCTAGGTTTATACTGACAGGGGTAGACCAGACCAGTAACATGTTGACAGGTGTAGACTATGTCTAAGGCTTTTCTTACTTGTATTGAACAGGTCATCAATTTGGTCTAGGTCTATGTTGACCAGTGTAAACTAGAACTGGTTTTCAGACTGCACACAAGAGTATCAACCTTGTCTATGTTGACTTGTATAGACTAGAGTTGCAAGCTGTTTTTGGTTTGTTCAGACTAGTGTAGACACAAGGATTTTCTTGGTCCAGGCATCTGCTGACCAGTGTAGACCATAATATTATAAATCTGGTCTATCAAAAACAGTGTAAACAATATGTCCATGTATATTCTGACAGGATCAGTGACAACCACTTTCTTACATGGTATTTCAGTTGTTATTGCATTTCCTTGTTTATTTTTAGCCACTCACAATGGGGAGCCATTTCCCAATCTGGTAGTGCAGTTGTTGCTACGAGACAAGACATCAGAGATGCAGATCCTGGCAGCCAAGGTGCTGGCTTACCTGTGCAGGGGCAGAGCTATAGACCCACATGATAACAAAATTGCCATGAAGGTAAAGTTTGTTTATTTGAATCCTTATCCTTTACAGTAACATCTCCAGTAGATACTTTACCAATACTGAACTCAACATTACATATTACAATAATCTGTGTGTCTTAACAGTATTAATCAGATTCATACTGTATTTGGATGCACAAATGTTAGACTTTGAGAACTTCTTTTGACCTGAATAATTAAAACTTTATTTTATTCATTTATAAAATTGGCTTATACAAGAACTGTCAAAATCGGCATCTGTATACAATGATCATGGAACCTTCAAGCAGTATATAATAGTAGATAACAATTTTAGAAGTACTGAATTAAAATAAAAGAAATACATAGTGTTTAATACATGTTATCTTTTTGTAATGCTATATGTTGTGTGTTACAGGCTCTACCCTGCCTGGTGAGGATGTGTAGCAAGGATCGTACCCTGGAGGAGAATGTTGACGGAGCGGAGACGCTAGCTTATCTCCTGGAAGCGGACGCAGATCTGCAGAGAATGGCCTCGATCTCAGATCATATCATCAAGACCCTGGCCGAGTACCTGAAATACACTGATGTTCAACAGATCACCAGGAGTGGCAAGAGAAGTGTTAGTTAACTTATCCCTGTCCAAAACAATTTCAGGCCAAAAATCATAAAACTGATATTGGAGATCAGTCTCAAATCTCAAGAATCTGAATGGCTGTTTGAGTTACATACGAGGGGCATTTATAAAGTATTAATCAGTGTGGCGCTTTAGTTGTATACGTAATATTTCTGCTTAAATTTTTAGATCAACCCTTCGAAGTATTCCCCTTTGACTTGTATGCACTTTTCCAAGCGTTTAATCCAATCAGAAAATGCTTTTCGGAATGCTTCTTTGGGTATAGTGTTAAGACACTGGAAAAGCGCGCTGCCGACGGCGTGCCAAGATTCAAAACGTCGACCTCTCATGTAGTTCTTAATAAAGGGATTTGACCAAAAATCGCATGGAGCAAGATCAGGGCTATATGGAGCGTGTGGTAAAGTGTCAATGTTGTTGTCGCTAAGACACGACGTTACCACCGCTGACTTGTGGGCCGGTGCGTTGTCATGCAGGAGCTTGATTCCGCGTACGCCGGTACGGGGACGGTCTGCAGTATAGTGGCAAACAACAGCAACAAGTACCGAATCTCGGTAAAATGTTCCCGTAACACTCCTACCTTCTGGTACAGGAATTCGAGCCACCATTCCCTGGCAATAAAAAAATAATGCATACATAATGCATTTTGAGGTGCGAGCTCTACGGGCAATTTGGGGCCGTCCATCATTTTCACTGACCCACACCTTATTTTTTTGTTTACTGTCAGGCTCATAAAAATATACCCACGTTTCATCGCCAGTCACAATTTCATTCATGCGTTTTTGGTCAGCATTCTTGTATGTATCAAGCAGCTGGGACGCTATTCGCACGCGCTCGCGCTTTTGATCATCAGTGAGGAGGTGGGGTATCCACCTGGCGCAAACCTTGCGTAGCTTTAACGCGCGCGTCAATATTTGAAAAACCGATGACGAATTAATGCCACATAAATCACTTATCTCCTCCACAGTACAACGGGTATCATCTTCCACAGCTTTTTTTAACAGTCAGTCATTGTGGTCACTGGACGGCCAGGACGGGCCTCATCTTTTATATCCTCCCTACCAGAGTTAAAAAGACGAACCCACCTTCTAACCGTGGAAAATGAGAGAGCACAGTCCCCATAAACCTTGTCTAAGTCTGCTTTAATATCAGGTGCAGCAACGCCAAGCAATGTGCGTACTTTACAATAAGCTATTTGCTCATCTTGAAATTTGTTCTCTTTGTCTGCCATTTTAACTGCAGTGTATCTGACCTTGGTCGATTCAAGTGAAGATTTCAATCACTGTAACGATTTTACCCAGTTTCCTCGTGCACGTAACTGTAGAGGATAGTCTAAGCTTTCCATACATGTATAACATGTAGAAATTTCTTTCGGATTAACGTTAAACAATCACACTGATTAATACTTTATTAATGCCCCTCGTAAATCTGGCTAAACTGAAATGAACACTTTGTTATGTTGACTGATGGTTGAAAATATGTTTTTGTAAACATTTGTAATGCAATTGTCGTTTTTATAGATGGATTCATTGTGAACTTACTAATTGCTGTATACTTACCATTATTACTGTTTTGGACCAGTATCACCTTCCAGCCCTTCAATGTATTAGCATGTGAAACTGAGTGTGTTCTGTAAATGCTGTTATACTACTGAGAAATTGTTGTAAATACCAACAAACTTATCGTATTTTCAGGATATAAACTGGGGAAATGAGATGAAGCAAGCTGCATTTAAAGCGTTTGCTGCTCTGGGTGCTAATGAAGAGGACATCAGAAAACAGGTACACATACCCACTGATAGCCAAGTGCACTTGACTTTGAGGCTATAGTGACTTTCGTCAGCAATTCAGAGTCAAGTATGGACACCATCCAAAATGAATATAACCCATTTGTTCATATTGCAGTAATAGAGCTAATTCAGTTTCAACATCCACATCCAGCTTCAGGCCTAATATGTCTGTGAAAATGCAGTACTTTGACATTGTTACAAGTTAAAACATATAGAGGATATTTGTTTTTACCAGTGTAAGATAGAAATATATTTCACTGAGTGAGCTCCGGAATTTGTATTTTCACGAGTGGCAATGCCACGAGTGAAAATACATCATAATTCCGGAGTTCAGGAGTGAAATATATTTCTATCTTTCACTGGTAAAAACAAATTTTCTTTTTATTTTATGCTTTTAGTGCACAATTTGTGTGAATTTGACGAAAAATTTGCATGAAATGGCACCAAAATTGTTTAGTTAAGATGTGATGTCATGACTTCATATAGCTAATTTTGAGCCCGTTTTCAAAACATTCTTATTTGGAATGATATGTGAGTTTGTGTACCAACGTGAAAAAATCAGTGAAAATAAAAATGATATTCCACTGTTTGAAAACAGTGAAATACCACTTTATTTCACCGGGAAAACTCTTATCATTCGCCGGAAAGCATAAAATAAAAAAACTTTATTTTTATTTCCTTATGCATGTCATTGATACTTTATATTATAATAACAGAAAATTTAAAATTCATTCAATTCTGATAATGTTTAAAACTTTATACTTAAATAACTCACTCTGTTTATTTAGAAAAATAATAGCAATATAAATCACGTATATTGTGATACTAGCAAAGTTTAAATAGTATTTTAATATTTTTCTTAGTCCTAACACTAGAACAGAATCCAGCTCATGTTTGTCAGGAGTTAATCATGTTTACCCCTTTCTCTGTGACATACAGCTTTATACCAGTAAAGCTTCAGATTAACCTGCATCATCTGTGCAGTCTGATCAGGATCTATAATTTTCACTTCTTGGTCAGACATAACCAGTGAACCTAAGAATTAAAAGTGTAGATCCTGATCATATGACACTGATTGCATGTCGATCTGGATCTACACTGGTGACACATGAAATAAAATCTGTATCCTTATTGTAAAGAGTTAATTGTGATATTGTTTGGCTGCAGATCATACAGACGGAGAATCTGATGGATTATGTGGTGGTCGGCCTCAACAGCAGTGATATGAAAGTGTCCGGGGCCGCCATCAGGTGTCTCCACAGTCTGTCCAGGTCGGTACAGCTGCTGAGGACCACGTTCCAGGATCACGCTGTCTGGAAACCCTTAATGAAGGTAAATCGGGCTTCAAGGTCAACATGCTTCAAGGTCTCACTTGGCGATAGTCTGTCAATTTTTAACTGCACAAAGTGTAACGTTGACATCAGTGTTGGCAATACATGCAGGAGCTGGTGAATATGACTGTTGCTCAGACTGAAAATCTTGTATTTTTATCCTTAAACAAACCTGAATGCAAAGTCAAAATCTGTTGTGTCTTTATGACAACCAAGTTACTACTGCAGTGGAAACTTTTTTACACTCAATATTTCATGAGTATTGTAAATTTTGGTACACCATTGACTTAAATAACAACAGACTGATTGATTAAGAGGTATCTTGTATATAATGATAACTATCAAACCGTTAGATAATTCACCATTTAACCAGCCTGTGGGTGGCAAACTTTAAAAGCCATTAATAAACCAAATGTATATTGTACGTAATAACAGTTGCTGTTGTTATGTTTGAAATCTCCACTCCAAATTCTTTTATGAGACTGTGTTGAGACTTGTTGTTTTGTGTTTACAGATCATACAGGAAGGGCCCGAGGAGTTGTTGCAAGTATCCACATCCACCATGTGTAACCTGCTGCTAGAGTTCTCACCCAGCAAGGAGGTACCATCTACTCTGATTAAATTCTGCTTTTTGCAATGATCAGTGATCATGTGCAGTGACCAGTGTAGATCCTGATTAGCCGGAATATATGTGTAGTCTGATCTGGATCAACACTGTTAACTTACTGGTCAGAAATAATCTAATTAATCGGAAAGCAACTAGTGTAGATGCTGATGAAACTACACAGTTGTGCAAACTGATCTGGATCTACACTGGACTGCTTGTTTTTTGGAATATAAAGGCTTTTTTATTCTATGTAGTTATGTGTCATTGGGGCAACCTACATTACAACAGGTCCAAGATCACAGTGACAGTTAAAACAATATACTGAAATGTTTTTGATGCTTTATGACTTGGTTCTTAAAATGATGTAGAAAAGGATCCTTGGACTTCTTTTCCTGTAAAAAAGATATTTTAAAATAAGACTTCTCAACCCTTTACTTCATGGGTTATGGTTTATATCCCATGTGCAACCGGTATAGATCTAGATCAGACTTCACATCTGAGCGATCTGAAATAACTTACACTCTTTGTTGACGATCTATAAGGTTGTTTCTGAACCAAGAAGCCAACAGTGTATATCCTGATCAGACTGCACAAATATGTAGGCTTATCTGGATCTATATAACACATGGGATTAAAGGTATACCCATGAAGTAACGGGCTAACAAAAATAAATACAGTCTTGTCTGAATAGACTCACACTATTTGTTGTTTACAGTGTATATTGGACTGTGGTGCTATCAACATCCTTGTGGGGTTAACCAGCAGACCTGATCCCGGCCTCCGACTGAATGGCATCTGGGGGCTGATGGTGAGTATGCTATAGGTAGTGCACTGTCTTGCTGCATTGGAGTCTTTCAGTAGTTCTGTTAGCTAGATGCAGTATTCAGATTAGAATTGGTGCCCTAGTAACCCTCATGTTATGACATGGTCAGTGTTTGTTTATTTAGATCTGGTACTGCTGCACAAAGACACTTGAGTAAAGTTAACGTTTTAACATGTATGCATTTTAAACAACTATTTTTATAATAATACAGAAATAATGAAATAAATGGGGTTATGGTGAAAAGGAAACTGAAACAAAAAAAAAACCCACAAAAGTGAACATAAGCACATTATCTATAACAACAAAAAACTGTACTCAACCAAAAATGCAAACTGGTGTAAGAGCATCAACATATCAGTTATTTACATTGTAAATATGTCTTAATTTGTTAAAATAGTTGGTAGCAACTTCATAATACCCCGTTATTTTCTGTGAGTTTGTCATCATTAAGATCTGTTTTGAAATTGTTACAGAATATGACGTTTCAAGTAGACCAGAAGGTGAAATCTCAAGTAGTGGAGGCCATTGGTACAGAACAGCTGTTCAGGCTTCTGTCTGACCCAGATGCAAACATTGTCATGAAGACGCTTGGACTATTGCGCAACCTGCTTTCCAATAAATTGGTTAGTCCTCTAATGGTGGGATTTTGTATTTGTAATTTTTGAATGAATGAGAAGATATAATCAAAGGTTGCAGAACATTAAACACTGATAACAAGATATTGCAAGCACCATAAAACATAGCCTGTTTGTAGTCAAAATTTAGTCAGAATGTCGCAAAAAACATTTACGTTTAGAAAAACACTACACTTATATTCTCTTTCAAAGGACTGCTAACTGGTAAAAATTATTAACTAAAGTCACATATATTAACTGGAGGAGCAATGTTTTTTTTAATAGTCAGAGTTTCACTTGACTGTCAACATGCCAGTAATTAACTGAACATAGTGGTAAAATATATTAGGTAATATTTATGTTTGTGACATGAAATGGAGAAAACTATGTAGGCCTCGACCAGGATTCGATGTTACCGGCTTATTGTACTGAATCCCTACATGTTAAGCTAAGAAGGGCACCATTGAAGATACTGGGAGTTGGGAGTATTGTTCTGTGTAACAAGAGATAACTCACTCTGCAATCGTCCATTGACTTAGTAATGTTCCAGACTCAAACCTTTTGTTCAGGGAGGTTCTATGGCAAACGGTTTACACAATGAATCAAATATCTATATATATTTACCAGCCAATAACCATAGATATTGGCAAGAACCCTAGTTCTCATCAATAACTATAGTTCCAGGTTCGAGAACTAGGGAAATCGCTGAAAACTTTAGTTCACAGCTGAAAACCATAGTTAACCATGCCGAGAACTATGGTTTCACCAATATATAGGGTTAAGGCCTGTAACCCTAGTCATTGTCAATAACTAAGGGTTTTGGTCAATAACTATAGATATCGGATTACATGTGCAAACCACTTGCCATTAGTTTCTTCATGAAACTTAATTTATTAAATAAATGGCAGATAGAGTATGCACAGGGTCTACATTGTTGCAAGTGTGACAAGTGGTGCTTGGCACTTAAAGGCATTATATACAAGTTTATTTATGTTTTACCTGTACTCAGTTTCAGTATAAACATCTGTATATTTCAGCACATAGACAACATAATGACAGTGTATGGGAACCAGATCATGCAAGCTGTTATATTCATCCTGGAAGGGGAACATCCACCTCAAGTTAAAGAACAGGTAACTATAGCTAAGGGAGAAAATAAACCCCCTTCACAGAATCTATGTATCTTTCATGTGTATGTGGTTTTAATTGGAAAAAAGCTCACTGTCTTTAGGTTGTGATGGTTACCCCATGGTAATCCTTTATTCATGGGACATTAATGTAGGACCACATCTGCTGTGCAGTCCAATCTCGATCTACACTGTTTCCTTCTTGGTCAGAAATATTGTAATGGATCAATTAAAGTGACTCATATAGACTCTGATCAGACTGAAAAGATGTGCAGGGTGGTCTGAGTCTACTCTAGTTCCATGTATTCATGGAATAAATTTATAAGAAATCCATCTGAATGAACTTTTTATTACTGAGTTAACTATTTTTAAGAATGCACAATGTTTTTGTGCCATCACACGACACAAACAACATTACTGTGAATTTTATAGATTTCCTTTATCGGAGATTTCCTTTGTCAGTTTTTAAGATGATGTGTTCCTATTCTGTTTCAGACCCTGTGTATTCTAGCCAATGTAGCGGATGGGGATCAAGCCAAGGTTTATATCATGGAGAATGAAGATGTTCTTAAAAAACTCATGAACTATATGGTAAAGCTTCTTCTATGTCGACCTATTTTGTCTGCATACATATTAAATTAAATTAGGTGTCTGCTGAGAGCCCTTCAATTGGAAGAATATTCTTTGGGTACAATCTCTGCATGCTCTCTCAGGGGGCTATCTCTTGCGTCAAAGATGAAAATACTGTTATTCGAGACCAAAGACCTGATTTGCTGAAATGGAGAAAATGAAATGAATGGAAAATGAAATCCTTTTCAACCAATGAGATTTAACTGGCCTCCACTTCAGTCTCAGTTTTATAATCTTGGGAATGCATGCTTTTACTGGGTGCAAGCTCTGTGCAATATTTCCTATCTGTGCACTCTCTGCTTTCTTTGTGTACTCTATCTAGGTTCTCGCTTTTGGTACTGTCTCTAGGTTTAAGGTAGATGGACACGTTGGTGATGTTAGAAGGGCGAAAATGGACTATATCTTAGATTTCAATGAAATTTATACCAAAGATAGTTCAAATCATTCACTTTTTGGAAATTATATTTTTGATGTTGGTTTATGGCGTCTTCAGAGGATAACAAGCGCCACCTGGCGGTCACTAATTTTTATGTGATTTTTGCCGTTAACGGCTTGTAAACAAATCCAAAAACATTTTTTCTTGTTGTTTAATATACATAATTACAATAAAATATAAATCTAACAGAATGATTATAATAAAAATGGATAATATTGCTTTGTTTTCGTTTAATTGAATCTAAACGACATTAAGTACGTTGATTTTGCACGATAAAATAACGACGATTTCAGTGATTTAACGCATTATAACTTTTTAAAATGGACGGTGACATATAGATTTTTTGGAATGTATGGAATGCTGAAATATTTCTGAAGAAAATAAGTATAAAATAAACAGGGGTCATCCCGGCAGATGTTCTGCAATTTTGGATTTAAAAAAGAATTAGGCGTTAAATTTTGCGATAACGTCGCTTGTGAATTTTGATATTAACTTCGAAAGTTTAGGCTCAATAAACAAAATGAGTTCGCAAATTGTATTAATATCTTTCACATAATCTTCATTTCATTTTGTTATAATTGATAAAATTCGTAGATCCAGTGGCAAATCCAGGATCTGATGCGAGTGGTGGAGTACTGTAGAATCTCGAAAATAAGCGCATATTCGAAAGTAAGCGCATACCGAATATAAGCGCATATGTGTCTTTCAGAAAACTAATACCCAAAAATAAGCGCATACCCGTCCCTTAAGGTAAAATCTATCCCGAAAATAAGCGCATACCCGTCCCTTACAGTTAAAATATACCCCAAATATAAGCGCATATATGCATACCTAACTTGCTCAGTGGTTTAAGTTTCATTAAGCTTGGAGCTAAATCGGCCTTTCAATTAAAGATAATTACAGTATATCTGTATCGTTTACAATGATCAATAAACGGTATTAGCCATAAAGGTGTGAACAACTCGCATTGCTATTGCTAAAGTGAACCATTTATTCTTTTGTTCGAGTACAATGAAATAAAGTATTATAGTTTTCAATGTTTGTTTGGTAATATTTACGTGACTTGAAGTATCAATAATTTTGTGCATAGGCAGTTTTGTGTATTAAATAAAAAATGGATGAAACTACAAATATATCTGAAAAAAATCAACAACTCGGATATCTTACAGCAGAGAAAAAAAGGAAATTATACAATTTTACAAAGAATGTCAAAACCATTATAAAACTTATAAAGAGTAAATTTGTAAATTAACATGCATTTTCAAACACGTCTTTCCTCTTCAAAGACGATAAAGTGTTTTGATGATCTTTGGTGCGTGCGTGTCTTTTAGTGTTATTTTGTTTCAAAAGTAAGCGTATATTCAGCCAATCTAAGCTATAAGCGCATATCAAATATAAGCGCATATTCAGCGGCTTAAATATAAGCGCATATCAAATATAAGCGTATATTCGGCGGCCTAAATATAAGCGCATATTCAAATATAAGCGCATAAAAGCGTCACAAAATCAAAAGTAAGCGTATACGCTAATTTTCGAGATTCTACAGTATTTTAATGAAATGAAAATTTAACAATTAAATAGTTAAATGTACGCATCATAAAAAAACCATCTTTAAATGAGTTAACAGATTTTTTCGGTCGTTCCTAGAGAGCATCTAGCTTTTTTTTAATACTTTTAAAATAGTACATGCTTTATTATAATTTTCATAATTTTTCATTTATATTGAGATTAGGTTATCCAAAGCTAATTTGCATCTCTGTCTGAATCTGCAAGTGTATACCCCTTGTAACAATAAAACAAAAAGGGAGATAACAAATAATCTTCTTTAAATTAGCTTTATTCTGATATCTCATTTATTTTAAAAATTGATTAAGCATAGTTTATTATTTTGTATAAAAACTAGGGATGTCAACGGATACCATTTTCGGTATCCGGATATCCGTATATACTATCCGGATACTATCCGGATAACCGTATAGATCGGCGACTTTGTCTGTTATGTGATGACATCAATATTCCCGCCTTTTTCAACGCATAGAATTGAACTTCGGATCTACCAAAACTTGTCAAAAGATACTTGAAAGAATAATTAAGTGATTTTGAGTGTTTTGTTTCTGCCAAGTGTTGCCGTATATACTAAGCGCTGTGTTACTATTAATCGATAGTATTCTTGATTTTATTTTTAACTCTTGAAATTTATTCACGCGATTTGACCAGGGAGAGATAACTCACGATGAAAAATGAGTGAACTCTTGTTGATTTCTTTTTATGAAATTAAATTGTTAAATTATTAAACTCGTTTTTGTTCTTCTGCATACGACTTTTGCATTAAATTTTCAAGGTTTTTCTCTGTCCATCTATTTTTCTGCAAAGCGTAGTACTCTGAATAAAAATTTTGTACCGTTCGCACATCTAGATACGTTTTTGGTCTCAGCTGTGACATTGAGATTTATCTGGTACGTTCCAGAGACTATACATGTATTTGCCAAATTTCGCAAATAAAAATGAACAACAAATGCACAATATTTTATAATTTTTCATTATTATTTCATTCGCCGTTAACAACTTTATTTGATCGAAATTACATCAAATATTTTATCTGCAAAATAACAATCAAGATATTCGACAATGAACGTGACAGCATTACGGGGACATTGGTAATTGACAATAATTGACAGCGCTAGTTTGAAGACAATCACATTATCAATATAACTTGTGGATTACTATAATTGGCAAACAATGGTCCTGACCACCTGGATGATTGCAATAAGGATGCAGTTTTCGCACCTCTGATCTGTTAAACAAACACTGTGTTGTTGTTGTTACTTCCCAGTTTTATGTCCCTCCCGCCTCTGAACGAGGACATTATGGTGTGGACATACCAGCTTCCCATGGTGGAGGAAGACCCCAGGTGCCCCTCCGGGCAATTTTCAGGCCCGAGCGGGCACCTGGGTAGAACCACCGACGTTCTGCAAGCTAGCTGGTTAGCTTCCTCACATGAAAGATCTTGACCCTGGTAGGTCTCGAACTCACAGCGGTGAAGGGCAAGTGATTGTCAGTCGGAAACCTTAACCACTCGGCCACGGACGCCCCACAAACACCGTGTTACTTCTTGTGGCAGTTTTATGACGATCAATATACAGTCTCAAATTATCTAATGATGACATCTGAACAGGTGTTTAGAAGCAATAAATGACGCATTTTGTACTGTTTAAGATGATTTTTTACTAATTTTTACGAATATTCGGATATGAAATTAGTATCCGGATACTGACTTAGTATCCAGATATTCGGATATTCGTTGACATCCTTAATAAAAACTGTTAATTTTCCTAAAACAATGACAGAATATTATACTATTGTCTTGAATGTATTATAATATTATTGTATTACTATAGAAAAAATGCAACATTTTTGTTCACGTGTATGTTTTTGTTTTCTATAAGTCTGATAAAATAGGTTGAGCACTTTCAACAGTATGTATTCGCAGTCCATGTTTTAATAAAACTAAAAAAATGCACATAACTGTGTTAATCTGCGATTTTTTTTTCATTAACACGAGTACAAGTACATACGATTTACAACATTCCTTCAATTTCTTTACGGTAAATCTCTGCATATTTATATACATTTGCAACATATCCACTATGGTAATGATAATAGCTCACATGTATGCAATAAGGGGTTAAGATGATGTCTGTTTTACAGGATATTCTATGTTATCATAGCTTTGACATGCTAGCAAATGCCACCATTATGGTAAATGTAAAGCATCACTGTCAGGAAACACAGTCAATAAACCGCCATGCGTATGAAGTGTAGCCTTGTCCGCCAATGCACCGAAATTTCCGTCCAAAACCATCACTGAACCCCGTTCTTGGCAATCTTTCTGCATGACAATACAGCCGAAACACGCTCTATTTTTCTTATGCAGACTTTTTGATATGGCGTGATAAAGTGAACACGTTTTAAATCTGAGAGTGGAAAGTTCATTGTACTGTGTTCAAATAGTCAGCTTTATGAGATATGAGACTAGTCTTCATTCTCAGTGTTGTAATCATGTGCTGGGCCCAGTTTTCCGTTTTTTTTTCTGTTATCTCTGTATATATGTATATTATTAATGTTAACCAACGGCAATTGAAATGGCCGATAATTGTGATAGATCGCCATGCCTGAAACATTCCAATAGATCAAGATCTTACTGTTTTTAAATAGTTTTTTTTTCGTTTAAATAAACTACAACAATTTGGTTAAAAATCTGATTAGCTGCTTGTTTGTCGCGCCCTGTAAACTTTTTATATTAAAAAAGAACTGGGTGTTTTCGATACTTACAAATATTTATATTAAATAGAGAAGATAGCGTATAGCAGGATTTTCACCTAGGAAAGGGAATTCTGGCTGCTCTTTTCACAACGAGATTTTTTTTTCTTTATCCATTTAAGTTAAATTCAAGTTCAATCTCAAGTTCAAACGTTCCATTAGCAACTAGTATAACTTTGCAATATGTTGTGGAATAAAGGTCATTTTACGTCAAAGTGGAGGGGTAACGACTGTACGTAAGGTAAAATGAATTGTACTTTCGTATTGCAGGATCGCCAATTTTCGTCATAAAAATTATGCCGAGATTGTTTTTTTATGCCGCATAATTGTTTCCCAAGTCAAGCGAAAGAATTCTTATGTAATAAAATATAGGTTTATATAAAAGTGTTTGATGTCTTTTTACACTGCCACTTTAACAAAAAGAAAGTATTTCAACGTGCCATGATGTATGATGTTTTTCGCGTTTTACGTTGATGTCCGAGTCCAAATTCTCAAGCGACGTTACCGAAAAAATATACGTCAGTTTCTTTATTTCAATCAAAAAATGCAAAAAATCTGCCGGGATGACCCCTGTTTATTTTTTACTTATTTTCTTCAGAAATATTTCAGCATTCCATACATTCCAAAAAATCTATATGTCACTTCATTTTAAAAAGTTATAGTGCGTTAAATCGCTGAAATCGTCGTTATTTTATCGTGCAAAATCAACGTACTCAATGTTGTTTAGATTAACTTAAACGAAAACAAAGCAAGATTATCCATTTTAATTATAATCATTCTGTTAGATTTATATTTTATTGTAATTATGTATATAAAACAACAAGAAAAAATGTTTTATAATTTGTTTACAAGCCGTTAACGACAAAAATCGCATACAAATTAGTGACCGCCAGGTGGCGCTTGTTATCCCCTGAAGATGCCATAAACCGACATCAAAAATATAATTTCCAAAAAGTGAATGATTTGAACTATCTTTGGTATAAATTTCATTGAAATCTAAGATATAGTCCATTTTCGCCCTTTTAACGTCACCAACGTGTCCATCTACCTTAATGTGCGAATTGATGTCAGCTTGTAAATGTAATTTGTTGCTTCTGCATGAAAATTCTTCCCTGTGAAATTAAATAATATCACACTATCTCTGTGTGCTATCAGTGGGTAGTGTTCTTGGTTTAATCATCTTGGTGCCAGGATGTATAATAAATGTTTATATTGTATTAGATTAATTCATTAACAGTCTTCTTAATTAGCCCACAAAACCTAGGTCGATTGTGGAGTTGATACAATACAATTGTATCTTTTATAACTTTTATTACTTTTATTACATACCCTGTGTCAAGAATGTCACAGTCGCTGTGTAATATCTGTTTGTTGTATTGGATTCATTAACAGTCTTTTTAGTTAGATCTCAAATGAAGCTCCAATGTGGGGATGATATAGATAGGACAATTCTTTTATTATCTTCCCTTGTTTTTAAAATTAATTGAACATGAAAAAAGCATTTTAATCAAAAGGTGGTTTAAGACATACTGATAACAGCAGAGAAGTTTTATGGTTTGCCAGGCTTGCAGGTATTATCAAAATGGTTATAATCGAACAGTAATAAGATTTTTATAATTCTATATCATCCTGTAGTGGCTTACTGGATGAGGAAGAAAGTTCTATGAGTATCAGTGTATCTGCTGGCATCCATTATGATTATTGTTTGATGCAGAAACCTGTATATATATTTTCAGTTACATCTGAATGTCAATCTACAGATAGCAGCAACTACTTGTATATCAAACCTTGTCTGGAATGAGGAGGAAGGTAAATGTTTGTAATTATATGTGTAAATGAATGTAATCCTGTGTGGACTGTGTGTTTATACTCAGCAGAATTTTCTAAATATGTGTTCATACTCAACTGTATGTGAAATTAACTACAATATATGCACATCCTCATATGTGGAAATTTCTTATAAATATGCAAATACTATTTTATGTGCTTAAATTTTGATTGAAAGATGATTGGTGAAAGACATTTTATCGACACATATTGGCCTCAGAAATCTTTTGGTCCTGAAGGTACTTTTTGACCAAATTATCCAAATAATCATGAAATTAAATTGCTTGTGACAAAATATTTTTTAACATAGTAATTACATCCTATCAGGGATGAATGTAACTGGATTCATTGTAACACCTTTTTCCACTCTATTTTCAAAGTTTCAGCATTTAGCCTTTTTCAAGAGATTAACACAGAAAATTTCAACATCTTTCTCATTGTTATAAAGCAGGATTATGAAATAGTAAACATATCAATATATCTCTTAAAAAGGCTTAATGCCGAAACATCAAAATAGAGTAGAAAATTATTTTTTTTTGGAATCAAAGATTAAAATGTTGTTTTGTTATATTTCACAGGTGCATATATACGACAGACAAAGCTACGTGAGATGGGAGTTCAGACACTGCTACAGAAACTATTGAGCACCAATGATTCTGTTCTATTTGACAGGTTAGTACAGTCAATGTTGCTCCAGTTAACTCCATGTGTTAACTCATGTGCGGACAGTGTTGATCCAGATAAGCTGGCACATTCATGCCATCTGATCAGGATCTACACTGTTTGCTTCTTGGTTGGAAATACTCGTAACCTAAAAAACCAAAAGCTAACAATGTAGATCCTGGTCAGGTGGCAAGTTTGTGCTGGCTGAGCTGGATCTACACTGTTCTCCTTTGGATATCAGCAATATCTCATAGAGTTAAAGCGTTAAATAACAAGTCATTTAGAAACACCAGTCTGCAGTACATATAAAGGCCAGCACATGTTACATTAAGAAACATTCTACAAATGTATTTTTATATATGAAGAAGTGGATTGATCGTCACATATTCATATTCTTAAGGAAACTTGTGCTTAATGATTAAATTTTCACTTTTTCATTAAAGATTTAAACTGATGTGTCTTAAAACTGTGTAACTTGATTTTTAAAATATAAAAACATGTTATTAAGTTGTATTAAAACTCATATTTTATTAAGCTTATAGGTATTAAATATAAAATTTCTGCAAGGTTTACAGTGAAACTGGCTATTGTGTGCAGATTCTATTCACTTGTTTATTGATATTGCAGGGTCAAGACAGCACTTCAGCAGTTCACGTGACATCAGGAGTGGCCCACTGTTCTCATTGTAGACCTCTCTACTCTATATGTGTGATGACAGTAGACACTGTGTGACCTCAGTAGAGTCTACACTTTGTGTACACTAGTAGAATCTACACTTTAATGTGACAACAGTAGACAATATATATGTGACATCAGTACAGTCTTTATTATATGTATGACATTACACAACTCTACACTGTATGTTAGGCATTATAAGACGATAAATTACATGTGTAACATCATAAGACAAAAAAGATAACTATTAATGTCTCACTTGGGGATATTCAATATTATATACTTTGCTGTTGGAGATATCCAACCATTTATGACTTGTGGAAGATATCAAACCAAAATTATTGTTGGGGATATGTTACAAAAAAATGTTTAATTGTGCATTTAGTTTGTTTGTGAATCACATGATATATTATGTATTGTTGTTTTTCAGACATGATGGTAGGTGGGGGTGGGTGGGCGCTGTTCTGTCCTGTTGATTATTATGGCTGTCCAAAATTATCAGGATAATAACGAGTCATTTATACAAATCATAATTGTTTAAGTATTGTAAACAATAATAGCATTTATATAAACTTGGGAATTAGCTAACAATAACAATTTATGCTTATTTTGCTTACCAATGTCTAAAATGAATCAAAGGAAATTCTGCCCATTCAGGTCACTTACCGGGTAAATCAAGCAATTCGTGATCTTTGTACGGCAAACCCAGATTACCCAGTGACCCATTGTAGAAATGGAGGTCATGGATATATTTCTTTTTCTATAGATAATAGATTTTAATATTGTGTTTTTTTTCTGGATAAAAAGATGCCATTTCCTTAGAGAAGTAGGCCATGTTTTTTGAATGTAAGATGATTAGTGTGTTTTCCTCCAAGTTCTTACTACTATTGCTATAGTTTGAGCTAACAGATTTTTGTAATTAGGAAATGACCTCTTTGAATATTGTTTAAATTAAGTGCTTATTGTGAAATATGGTTTTGAGATATACATAATATGTATGGTTTCATAGTACAAGTTCTTGTTGTTTGAACTATGATGACATTGTTTTCAGTTTATTTATGTGTGTAGGTTACTTAGGAGGGATCTGAATAACACTTACAATATAATGCAGACAATCATTTTGGAAAAGTCGCAGAATGAAAATGAAAAAAAATGTCATTCACTAGATAACTCTTTTTGATGCAGAAGTAATATTTGATTTTTGGTAGTGTTTCCAAGATTAATTGTTGTAAAATTTGTATGCTGTTGTATTTAGTCAAAATGGTTTATCTTTAAATAAAATGAAGAAAAGTTAACGCTTTTTTTATTTAAATCTTAAAAAGTAGACAAAAGTTTCTAATTAAATAACTGACAGGTGGACTGTTTCAAAGAAAATGGCTGGAAAAGTGAAAAAAAGTGAAAAATTAAAGTTTATAAAAATTCCTAACTTGTTATTCTGTATTTTTTACTTATTGAAACTATGTACAGAATTGAAAAGATTTTTGAAATTGGTCAACTGGTTGCTGAGATATTGTCATTTGAAAAATGGCAAGTGAAGTGAAAAAAAAATGTAAAGAATTAAAGTTCATAAAAAGTCCAAACTGGTTGTTCCATATGTTTGTACAGTCTTTACAGTGATCAAAATCAATCAAGTAATACTCGTATGTTGCAGAATAAAAATGTTATGGAGCTTTATTGACCTATATTAAATAAATCACAAGAATTTTAATTTATGTGCTTAAAATACAAGTTTTACTGTTTCTTATTATTTAAATGTGTATTTCTGTTAAAATATATGTTGAAGCATCAAATATAAGTGCTTTAGAACTTGTGGTATCGCATAAAGATAAAAAAAATCATATTGTTAGGAAAGTGTGTCACACTCCTGACAACCACATAAGGTGCAGTGTACTCAAAAATGTTTCACTAAGGCCATTCCTGTTTTTCACAATTTAACAAAACATGACATAGACTTCTAGGAAAAAACATGCTCTTGTTTTCATGTAATGGATATGTTGACAGAATATTGCACTAAGTGCATAATGTCACACTCCTGACAAATTTAGCTGACATTCCCTGAAGGGAGCTGCAGACAAATATAATTTTAATAGAGGTGATAATATTATAGTTATTGCATCTAGAAACATAAAGCTTAATGATACACAAAACATTTCTTATGTACTATATATAAATCTTTAAAGTCCTATAAATTTATAAAGCAAAGATGTGTTGATTTTCTTGAGGTATTTTCTAATATACCACACTTGACTTAATAGCATAAATTTTGATTACTTTAAGTATAATATGCCTTATTTTATCATTATTTGATGCCTAATAAATGCACATTTTACTAAAACAACACTAAATCTTGTCTTTACTCAAGCTTTTTGTAAAATGATGGTCTGAACAAATGTGATTTTGAAAAGTGTCACACTTTTTTGTCACACTCCTGACATTTTTTGCCCATTATTTTAGAATATTTTTTTAACTGATGATGCTATTTTGATGAAACTTAACAAATCTTTAAAGGGCATGATGAGACACCTCTGCAAAGTAGGAAAATGGAAGTAACTGTTTGTTGTACATTTTTATAACAGGAAAACTCAAACCAGCCATTTTTTGAACATCCCAGATGTTATTTTATTACAATGACATGAACCCTCCTGGTCCTTTGGAAAATAAGGGCTGAACACCAACAGGAGGCATTGGTGACCTCCTGCAAATCAACTGATCAGAAAAAAGGTCTTCTTAAGATTTGTTTGTTGTAGGTCCCAGAAAAACTAAGTGGCCCTTATCAAATGAAATTTTGGGTACAAGAATTACTTCTCTTATGGAGTAATTTTCCTTAAAAATCTATAGAATCAGAACTTGACAATGTTGAGATTAGGGTCCAAGATAAAACTAAATCTGGAGACCAGTCTCAGTGATGACTGGTCACCATTTCAGCCAATCAGATGCTTGAGATTTGAGACTGGTCTCAAATCTTTATGATCTTGGGCCTTTGTGAACCACAGTGGCATTCCTTGTGTTAAAGTTGACTTATGAGAAGAGGTGGGACACAATGGTAGTTCTTTTAATGATAATGCAATCCTATTACCCCCAATAAACCATGTCTCCATAATACGTAAGCAGTTGAACTGTAGATTTACAGTTCTTAGCTGGATAACAAACACCACATTTCCCCTGTGCCCAAGATAATAAAATTGAAAACGCAGACGAGCCTCCAATCAATCAGATGTTTGAGATTTGATACCCGTCTCCAATCAATAAGATGTTTGAGATTTAAGACTAGTCTCCAATCAATCAGATGTTTGAGATTTAAGACTAGTCTCCAATCAATCAGATGTTTGAGATTTAAGACTGGTCTTCCATTGCAGTTGTCTATACAGACAGAACAGATGTGATGGCTGATCAGGATCTACACTGTTTGCCCAGACATAACCGTCATATCTCTTTGATTAAAGAAATAAATTGGGCTTAAACTTCAGAAATGAAAAGGACACTTTTATCATGTACTATATTTTTAATTTTTCTCTTATAGTTTAGAAACATGACAGTGATCATAATTCAAAATAATGAAAACAAATACATAACAATTACCCAAATATACACTACAAGATGAACATTCACTAGACATAGGAAAATATGTACAGCCATCTTTTAACCTTTTATTCAATATACAAGACTAAACATTTGAAGGCTTGGATGAACAGTGTTGATCCCGATCAGCCGACACATCTGTTCCATCTAATCAGGATCTACACTGTTCACTTTTACAATCATTAGGTTATTTCTGACCAAGAAAAAAGTGTAGATCCAAACAAGACAGCTTATATGTGCAACCTGATCCGGATCTACACTGGTTGCATATGAGATAAAACCGGTACATAGAGAGTAAAGGCTTATGTGGGCAAACAGTGAAGATCCAGATCAGCTGGCACATCCATGCCATCTGATCAGGATCTGCACTGTTTGCTTTTTATTAGGTTATTTCTTACCAAAAAGCTAACAGTGCAGATCCTGATCTGATATGGATCTACACTGTTTGAACTGGTGATGAAAGCATATAGATGAAGGAAAGGCTTAAATATCTTCTGGTTTATAAGCTGGTAGAACATTGGCTATAAGCAGAACTAATAATGTACTGATCAGTTATGAGTATTTTTATTAGTTGTCTCTAGAAAAAATCTGACAACTCCCATCATTTTGCCTGTAAATTCACCAATTACACAAAATATAGCAAAATAAAGCATTGTTTTTGTTGGACACTTGTATAGTGGTGGAATATTAACCTGCCCATTTCGCATACATTATTCAGTGGTTGGTTGTGATATTTTTAACTTTATCACCAAAGCGTGAAAGTCGTCATTACCTCAACGGGAAATCCATTACTCATGCAGTATATAGGTGTCTTCTTTCCGCTAGGCAGGTATGAAAGCGGAATGGCTCAGTGGTAAAGTGCAGCATTCAAACGCTAAAGGTATGTGGTTCGAGTCCTGCTAGTGCCATTTTTGTTTTATACTTTTTTAAGTTAAAGCGTTTATTTATATAAAGTTTCACGTTTTTGTTATTTTCCACGTGGAAACCGTTGTTAATTTCTACATGTATGGCAGATGATCATTAAGAAATATGTAGTTTACACAACGTGTATACGTTTTGAAATGGCGGAACAATCAGTAATAAACATCTACAATATAAAACGCCACGAAAAATATTATAGGTCCAAGTACGACTCGAACCCGCGCCAAGCGGCAAAAAAATTGTTGTTTGCTATTTTCTGCCTTCCTACCAACTGCGCTATAGATGCATGTGGAAGTGAATGCAGTTTTAAAGATATACATACAAATGCAAAAGACCAGTCCAAAATAGCAAGGATATCCCCGTCTCAAAATAGCACATACAACCACTGTGTAATGTATGCATAATGGGCAGGTTAATATTTCACCACTATATATTATTAACTCTTTGCTTCACAGATACACTGATACTGCGTGGGCAAACAGTGAAGATCTAGATCAGCCAGCACATTAGTCAGCAGATCAGAATCTCAACTGTTCGCATTTTGATTTATTATGTTATATCTGACCAAACAGTGCAGAACTTGATCAGACAGATGTGCTGGCTGATCTGAATCTTCCCTGGTCACGCATCGGATAAAATATGTATATATGGAGCAAAGGGTTAACCCTTTACATCCTTCAAACCGCCTATATCTCATGTGCTACCATAGTAGATTCAGATCATACTGAGTCTGGTCCCAAGATCATAAAACTTACCAGTAGATTGGAGACCAGACTTAAATCTCAAGCATCTGATTGGCTGAAATGGTGACCAGTCGCCATTTCAGCCAATCAGCTGCTTGAGATTTTGAGTCTGGTCACCAGCTTTAGTTTTTTGATCTTCGGTCCAGATCACTTTTCACTTTACCGATTATATTATTTTTTACCAAGACGCAAACAGTGTAGATCCAGATCACACTACACATGTGAAGGCTGATTAAGATCTACACTGATAGTTAATGTGATAAAAGGTGTACAGAGAGGAAAACAACCTGTTAAAAATCTCCAATAATAATACAACTTAATACAAATGAACATGTTGAAATAATCAGCAACATATTTACTGTCATCACATATTAAACAATAAGAAGCAGTTTATGTATGTTGTAAATAAAGCAGGATGTAAAAATTATATGAATATATGTAGATGTCAACATTGAGGTAGAAATGTTTTCATGACAAATTGACCCTACGGTCTACAAGATTGAGCTTACAATAAAAAAATAGGGAACACACACTTCCTGATTTCAGCAATCATTGCAAGATGGCAGATGTAAATCAGCAATCATTGCAAGATGGCAGCAGCAACATCAAGCTGCAGTATAAATCCCACCATTGGAATTACTCCCACAAGTGTTTCTTAAAACTCGACTAATGCAGTAACCTCCCTTCCATGCTTCAATAGCCTTACTATACCACAGTTCTTTAGACATTCTTTTTAGAATAATAGAAAGAAACTTTTAGCATAGTCTTTAAATACTATATAA
This sequence comes from Corbicula japonica, assembly GCA_038501625.1. NCBI lineage: Eukaryota > Metazoa > Mollusca > Bivalvia > Venerida > Cyrenidae > Corbicula > Corbicula japonica. Next base: position 12,204 of record JAZAYU010001218.1, on the reverse strand, counting down.
GATATAAAAAATTTATTATTGTATAAATGTCAAACTCCTGTGACTATACCAAAATAATGGGTATGATAAAAATGGAATATTTTTCACTAACCATTTACCTGCTGAATTCATGTTATGGATTTATTTGCCTTTCTTTCAGTATTAATCAGTGTATATATTGTCCCAGGGTTTTACAGACATTACAGACATTTAACCTTTTACTCCAAATATATGCCTTTTAATGTATGTGTGACCAATGTAGATCAAGAGATCAGCCAGCACATCCCCTGATAAAGATCTACACTGGTCGCCTCCTGGTCACAAATAACCGAAAAACAAGAGTATATTCATGAGATAACAGCCATATATCATGTAGTACATGGTAGAAAATCAAATATCAAACAGTACAGACCCTGGTCAGGCTGCAGTGCCGCTGCACAGATGTGTATAAAACCTGCAAATTGTGCAGATAAAATTGATTTTGATTTTTGGCTTCGCACTGGATACCATTTTAATTTGACCTTAAAATGTAGGATATGCTCTTTTCATGCATGTAGATCTAATAAACACTCATATTCATACAGAAAAAGTAACATTAATATACACTTGTTGATGATAAAGCAAAAACATTATCAAAAATTAATGTATTTTGTGAACCATAGCAATTTTGAGAAGTATACTTAAAAAAACAACATATTTATGAACTACTTTAAACGGTCTCATTTACAAAACCACTTTGATAGGGCTGTTACCTTGCTTAACTGAAAATCAATACACATTAACAACATCAAATCATTTAACAAGAAAGTGGGAGCAGTCATACAGATCGCTTTACATGGCTAATCACTGCAAGAAACAAAGTTTGCAGTGATGCCTGTATCTGACGCTCCATTAACCATCAAATCAAGTCACTGATTTTCCATGCTTCATAGCTCACATAACTGCTCGAACTAAGTAACAGAGAATACAACTTGATATTGCTGTTATCCGTGGGCAAACAGTGTAGGTTCAGATCAGCTATTACATCTGTGCAGTCTGATCAGGATCTTCACTGTTTGCTTTTAGTTTAATGGATTATTTCTAACCAAGAAGCAACCAGTGTTGATCAAGATCAGATTTCACTTAGATGCCGGGTGATCTGGATCTACACCAGTCACATATGCGATAAAAAAAAATCAGTATATATTGACTCAAGAAAGGGTAAACCTTTGTGAAAATAATTACAGTCAAACTTTATGGTTCAGTATAAAAAGAACTGATGAACCTGTTCCGCATGTTATGGCCACAGTATCACCCGTTCCGGATTCTACAGACACAGTATTCCTGATTCTGTGTTACAACTTGCTACATTTCTCACATAACAACATTCAGCAGTAATATCAACACATAATGGTAAGGCAAGACAATATTACCCCTTCACTCCATCTAAACACCTTTTAATGCATGTACAACCACTTTAGATCCAGATCAGCTAGCAAATCTGTGCCATCTGATCGGGATCTACACTGGTTGCATCTTAAGTCAGAAATAATCTCAAAAATCTAAAAGCGAACAGTGCAGATCCTGATCAAACAGCATGGATGTGCCAGCTGATCTGGATCTACACTGTTCCCTCACAGAATAAAGGTGTGTCTGTGGAGTAAAGGGTTACTGGAAAGTGACATTATACAGCATTGTTTGGTGTATATATACATATAGCAAAGAACCCTGAAAACACCATGGTGAAATTCATATTTTGTCCTATACCAGGGTAGAACTGCAGGTTTTTCAGATAATTAGGAAATTTATTTCTGTAAATTCGCATTAACATAATTTTATCATTAATTTGTTTACCCATGACATAGACGGATATCAAAAAATACACAAGAAGTAATTTTAAGTAAGTTTTGCAAAATATAATTTCATCAACTAAGGCGGTAATGATTTTTTTAAATGAGCATTTACAGATTAAATCTGTCAAATTTAGTTTTGCACATTAGTAACGATAAGCCATTAATAAATGTCATCTTTTAGTTATGTGCTTCTCTTGTGAAATAGTTTAGATGTAAGAAGTTGGGTTTTCTCGCCAATATCTAATTAGCATGCATAACTTACATCAAAGCCTTGGTGGTGACTAAATTACAAGAGACATATAAAATGTAATTAACTATTGACTGATATCTAGCAGTTTCTGAAGCATAATTATGTTGGCTTTTAAGTGATTTTTGATGAGAACACTCCAAGGGAGAATCAACTTTTAAAGCAGTCAATCAATCAAACAAACATGTAACAGCTGTTACATCTCAAGTAGAAATTTTTTTTATTCACACATAATCAATGTTAGTGCCTTAAAGCAATATTGACGAAGATTTCCATAAAATGCTTGTTCTACACTTAAAAGAACGAATGAAATACTGTGGGGTATCATTTAATATTGCTGGGATGAATTTTTATGAAAAGCCCCAAATGATACAATTAGCGCTAGGATAAATTCAAGCAATTGTATTTTTCTAGCAAGACATATTAATACATGGTGTAATTTTGCTAGTGTTTAAATTCACATGTTGCACTAACTACATTTTAACCCCCACAAAATATGAGATGTATGTGTCGTATTGTCTGCATTCTGGTCCTGTATACATGTTATTTCTAGACTGCAATGTTGGAATGTTACAATCTAAGATATAAGATGACTGTTCTGGTGAACGAACAGCATGTCTTTTTAGAATTACAACACACAAATTTGGTTCAACTAAATCAATTTATTTTTCTTTCACATTAAAAGTTTTGGTAACTTTTGCTAACTTTCAAGGCTGCTTAATCCATTACTCCATGGATGAGGTTTTATTGCATGGCGAACAATGTAGATCAAGATCTACACTGTTTGCTTTTAGATTAGTAAGGTCATTTCTAACCAAGAGGCAAACAGTGTAGATTCTGATCAGACAGCATGAATGGATCTACATTGTTTGCCAGAGTAATAAATGAGATATCGCCGAGTAAATGGTTAGATGTAATGGTAAAACAAAACTACTGTCATCTGACTTTTATAGGTTAAACAAACGATCTGTTTTCATAGTGAAAATTCAAGAGTTTACTAAAATATTATGTGTTTCTGTAATGATATCAAATGCATCCAGAATATAAAGGTTTGATCGTCATTTGTCAGTATTTCCTCAGTAGGACAAATCATTTGACTGAACCAATATACAACCAGTACAATTTTCAGAAAGAATCACTAACATTTTCAATACAATTTCTTGGGCAGTCGGAGTATTTTAAACAAAACCTTTTACAATGAATATTATTTATGTCAAGCCGTTACTCCATGTGATACAACAGCCTCCCACTGTAGATACTGATCTGAATGCATGGATATGTGGAGTGACCTGACTGTGACCAGACATGTGATACAACAGCTTCCCACTGTAGATACTGATCTGAATGCATGGATATGTGGAGTGACCGGACTGTGACCAGACATGTGATACAAGATGTTTTATAGGAACTGCTTAATAGATGCCTGTGTTTGATTTATGAAAGCTGTGAATTTTCTTAACATTTTATTTTTACAGCAAAAGCAATCTCTAATGACAGATCCTACCAGTAGCTATTAAGCAAATTATTAACAACTGTGTGTTTTCCCTCGAGAAAATCCTTCTCTTTCCTTAAATATATACAGGTCAAGAAAAACTTCTAACAACCTTCTAACAACGGGTGTAAACAAATTTGTGATTTTTTAATAATCTAGGAATCACATTTTTACATAATGAATTAAACATTTTAAGCTAACTATTATCCAATTCAAAAAAGCGTATCAGAGACCAATTTATACAGATCTGGCATGAAGTTATTTAACACTATGTCAAAATATTATAGTTTGTACAAGTCTGTATTTGGGTTTGAAGATTACCTCAGTTTGCTGTGACATCATTATATTTTGGGAAGGTTTAATTATCACATATTTCAAGCTACGGACATGCATGAAAGCAAACTCCAGCTAAATCAAACCAAGAAATATTAAAGTTTGTGATAATATTACAACTGCACTTATTCATTTCTGCGCAAATATGCCATTTTTTATATATTTTGCACAAAATTTGATCCCTGCGAAATTAAGTGATACCACAGTGTTGGTGTGTATGTTTCTGTGATTACTGTATTTTGCATGATTACAGCTGTATGGAAGAAGCAAAAGCAAAATTTTGATAAGGAATGCTAAATAAAAACTTGGAAATTTTGTTAATCATATGACATCAAATGACGTTAAATGATCGCAAACATTCATAAAAACTTGCATTCTAGCATGATCATTTGAATAAAATCCCTGAGTAATTATTCCAAACATCTGACCGAATTCCCATTCTGGATTTCAGAAAGCATCTAACATGCACAGAGGTTTACAGGTGAGCAATTAACTCTTCTTTGAGAACTTTTGATGATCATAATCTTAAGCGATTACAGGGTCTAAGATCATACAACTAAAATTAGAGACCTGTCTTTAATCTCAAACATCTGATTGGCTGAAATGGAGACCAGTCTCAATCTCCATTTCAGCCAATCAGATGCTTGAGATGTGATCAGTCTTAAATCTCAAACATCTAATTGGCTGAAATAGAGACAATTCTTTATTTCAGCCAATCATATGCTTGAGAATTGAGACTGGTCTCCAGTCCTAGTTTTATAATCTTAGGCACAGTTTTCTACCTGTACCTTTCAGGTAATCACTTCTAAAAAATGTTCAGATCTTTTTTTTGTTGTTATTGATCAACAGTACATTCTTTTCATCAGTCCAAAATGAACACAGTTAACAGCTATTAATACACTTTAAAGAGCCATAAAATAGAAATAGGTATATAAAGGCAATTTAATAGTTATATAAAGGCAAAGTCAAAATACAAGCCCTCAAGCCATTTTTAAGTAAAGATGTGAAGCAATTTTTAAGAATGGCAGTAAAAATTTCCCAAAAGTTAAGGCTAATTACAGTAAAATAAAATAAGCCCTTTACTCCATGAGCTATGGCTGTTATACATGGGTGAAAAGTGCAGATCAAGATCAGCTGGAACATCCGTGCCATCTGATCAGGATCTACACTGTTGACATTTTGATTAATTTGGTTATGTTTTACCAAGAAGTGACCCGTGTATATCATGATCATATGGCTAGGATGTGGCAGCAGATCTGGATCTACACTGTTTGCACATGTCATAAGGTACATATATATGGAGTAAAGGGTTAAGGCTTATTAACAGGAAAATGACATCTTAAAATGCTATCAACTGATACTAAACTTCTGCTCACAGTTAAATGTGAACTAACATCTTCCGAACTCTCTCCAACATAAAATGATTTACCCCTTTACTCCATAGATATGCCTTTAATCACATGTGGGGACAGTGTAGATCCAGATCAGCCAGCATATCGGTGCTGTCTAATCAGGATCCGCACTGTTTACTTTTAGATTCTTGGGGTTATTACTCACAAAAAGCCAACAGTGTAGATCCTGATCAGCAGCACGTATATGGCAGTGATCTGGATCTACACTGTTTTCACATTTATGAAATGCAAAAATTTGGAGTAAAGGGTTTAGCATCTAAACACTAGATAGTATAAACAACATATTTATGACTTTCCTATCAGAAATCTAGATCCAAGATCCAGATCATAACAATGATTATGGCATTTGTCCTGGGTCTTGTGTCATAAAACACAGACTGGAGTAATCTACACAGGCAGCCCTTGGGTTAGAAGCCACATCCTATGGAAAGGTATAATATTGTAGTACCAAACCTTCCACGTCAGAATGTTAATGTATAATATCATTATGGTTCAGTCATTGTACTTGAGTGTGAAGAGTAATTTCAAATCCACACAAATTGTTCATATCACTATTTGAAACCATTGCACACCTCCATGCAGTATAATTTGTCAACCCAAACTGCTTCCCTTAATACTGGCCAGCACAAGCAGTATACAGTATACTATATTCAAAATGCACAACACACTTAATTCCCTGAATAATTATCACTTTAGAAGCTCCTGGAACTCTTCTTACACCTGGTATCTATGGAATACAGACATTTTCTGTTCTGTCCAACATTTCAACAATTAGGGGAGGTAATTCACCAGGCATTTCAAGGCGTAAATGTAAAACACGTTCAGCACCTGAAAGAGAGAAATGACTGTCTCTGTCGCAAGTCTTATCATTATTTCCTTAATTTAATTTTTTCCTCCATAGATATGTCTTTTATCACGTTGGGGACATTTTAGATCTAGATCAGCATGCACATGTGTGCCTCCTGATCAGGATCTAAATGTTTTGCTTTTAGATTTATTAGGTTATTTGAACTTATTTCTGACCTAGAGGTGACCAGTGTAGATCCAGATCAGATGGCATGGAAGTGCCAGCTTATAGATCTACACTAGATGGTCATGCATTAAAACACATAGGGAGTAAAGGGAAATCACATACTTCTAAGCTTTATAGCATCATTTCAAGTTCAAACAGTGTTTTCAGTTCAAGTAATGTTTCAATATAATAACTGTCTTATGTAGTTCATACAAACTACAGCCGACAAAATTCAATTATTTTTCCACAAGTCTGTCATGATATTTTTCATTTTCAATGAATGATATTATGGTGACCAAACAATAAATTGTGGTTTGCTTTTTTCTCCTGTATTTTCTTTGTCGAACCTTCAGAGCAAATACATGTAATTGGAAACAGATCTGTATCTTGCTACATGTATATTTCAAAGTAAGCTGCATTTCACTCCTCATTTAAGTGCTATTTTAGCTTTCAGAAACATTTTTGTATGGGTGGGGTGAAACAAGTTTTCTGTTTATTTAGGTGTAAGAGACAATTAAATTCATATGGAAAGAACCAAGAAACCATTGCCCAAGGTTATAAAACTGAGCATGGAAACCAGTCTCAAATCTCAAGCATCTGATTGGCTGAAATGGCAGCTGGTCGCCATTTCAGCCAATCAGATGCTTGAGATTTGAGACTGGTTTCCAATCTCAGTTTTATAACCTTCAGCCCAGTTTCTAAACCAACAATTGTAACCATGTGAGAGCAGTCTGAAGACGACACTTTGTGGACAGCCTTACTGACATATCCTTCATTTATTCTTCTGATAAAGACTTCAGCCAATGACATATCTTAGTCCCAGTTCAAATTGTATTAACTTAAAAGCTGGTAAATTTGATAAATAACTTGCCAGTTGTTAGAAATCTGTATTTTAAACTTAAACTTAAAGCTTAACTGAGAATAAGTCAATTTTTGCAAATTAAATAATAGATCTTGACTTTATTCTACACATTTGTACACCAGAATAAAACATTTCCACTGTGTATTCAAAATATTTATACAACTATTATTATAGATTTTGGAAATTTAGCCCCTAATTAGTTTAACCGGCAGATAAATTGTTTTGAATAACCTTGATGAGTTATCTTACCTTTAACACTTATACTCCCGAGATCAGTTATCTTACCTTTAACACTTATACTCCTGAGATCCGTTATCTTACCTTTAACACTTATACTCCTGAGATCAGTTATCTTACCTTTAACACTTATACTCCTGAGATCCGTTATCTTACCTTTAACATTTATACTCCTGAGATCAGTTATCTTACCTTTAACACTTATACTCCTGAGATCAGTTATCTTACCTTTAACACTTATACTCCTGAGATCAGTTATCTTACCTTTAACACTTATACTCCTGAGATCAGTTATCTTCATTAACATTTTGGCATAGATCTGTGGTTGATCTTTCCGCCTTGATTTGATATAATGTTTCAATGCTTCTAATACTGTTTCTTGCATGGCTTCCACTTTTTCAGGAGATTCCAGACCAGAACGGTCTAAAAGGAAAAATAGAATATCATTATATGGTAGTATAAACGCATGTGTTATATTACATAATTTACAAGTGGTAAAATAAATAACACGAAAGTACAAGGACTGCCAATAAAATAAATATGAATTTGGAACTCTTTACACCATGGATTTTGGTCATAAATAACTTAACTCTTTCCTCCATAGACACACCTTTATAGCATGGATGAACAGTGTAGATCCAGATCAGCCGACACATCTATGCCATCTGATCAGGATCTGATTAGGTTAATACTAACCAAAAAGGGAACATGCAGATCCAGATCAGATGTCATGGAAGTGCAGCCTAATATGGATCTACACTAGTCGCATACGCATATAAGGCATATAAATGTAGGAAAGCTCCTAATCTACACTATGTCACAAATGGGATATTAGTGGTATCCATTGGTAAACGGTTGGTACCAATGGGATATTAGTGGTATCCATTGGTAAATGGTTGGTACCAATGGGATATTAGTGGTATCCATTGGTAAACGGTTGGTACCAATGGGATATTAGTGGTATCCATTGGTAAACGGTTGGTACCAATGGGATATTAGTGGTATCCATTGGTAAACGGTTGGTACCACCTGCAACAACACTTTCAATCAAACTCTTTTTGAAGTTTGACTCCAGTATTTTTAAACTCTTAAAAATAGTGAAATCCACAAGTCATAAAAAATTATGTTATGCACAACTGCACTTAAACCTGATCAGATGTTGATCAGACACTGATAAGACGTTTTAAGTTTAATCAGTAGCAAACTGCAGACACCTGAAATATTACTATTCCATAAATAACTAAACATACAAAAGAAAAGTGTGTTTTTACAAAACCCTCTAGTTACCTGCTAGCTAGCACTAAGGGTTGAACCCAGCTACTGAGCAGTATACTGCTGAAAAACCTGAGCCCGTATACTGGTAAATAAATGTTCAAACAAGATTTAAAACTTAAAACTTAATCATTTCACTTTGTTTTTTTTTCTTACCTCCACTAATAAGACATATAGAACACAATGTAGCTAACTCCATCTCATCCACATCCATTTCCCTGAGTGAACGTGCAAATCTAAATATAGTACCAGCCAATGAACCAAATCCTGCTGATTCGAGCTGTTGCTGCGTGACATTTAGTCCACCACTGAACACCATCGTATCAGACTCCAAGTCATATCTTGAACTAAGACGTAATATCTGAAATACATATATATTATATATGTAAGATCTCTTATCTGACAAACATATCTCTGTATTTTCATTCATACAATCTAATATTTGAAATACTTGCAAATTAAATTTGGTATCTGAAATAAATACATACTGTGGGCCCATTAAATTTGGCACAGGGTCAAAGGAGTAGGTTCACGAAGACCTAATATTGGCCTAAAAATATGTAAAATTTCTAATTTTGTTAAATATCTTGAATTTTAATGTCATTGAATACATAAATGGTTATACTTTTCATATCTTAAAATTTCATATTGATTATTGCTCAAGGAGTTTGACAAGGGGCCATCAAAATTGCTAAAAATGAGGAAAATGTGCAAAAAATAATATTTTTGTCAATTTTTAGAGCAGACTTTAGAGGATTTCAATAAGGGCACACTTCTCGACCAAAATCAAATTTTGACCATGAATTCAGTACACAGTTATACAAAGAAAATTCTTTAAATTAGTTTGGTCGAAGCCTGTGACCAATATGGAAATCACCAAAATATGATGAAAATTTAACAAAAAAATTGCATTTTGGCAAACATTTTCAAATTTCAGACACATTTCATATACTTAAATATTTATTTTAGTTTATAGGTTCGTCTTCACTTTTTATCTTTTCAAGAAAACAACCATTATAGATTATAAAAAGCACTATTTCAGTAATGTAAACACAATTTGAAATTTGAGATAATTTTAGGCCAATTTTGAGCCTTCCTGAATCTACCCCTTTCACTTATTTTGTGCTAGCATAAATGCACAAGTTAAACCCAGCAAAATTACACCAAGCAATAATTGGTCTTGATGGAAAAATACAATTGCACAAATGTATGGTTATGTGAATATATCATTTGAAACATTTGCTCAAAAATTTGTCCTAAAGAAGTTAAATGATATCACAGTATTTAAATCTATTCCTAAATAATTACATCTCAAATATTACCCTCTATCAGAAATATATTTGCAACTTCATACGTCAAACACATACACCTCACATACTACCAGGCTACAAAGTTATAAAACTGATATTGGAGACCAGTCTCAGATCCCAAGCATCCCACTGGTCTGTTCTGAGATGGTGCTAAATTTCAACCAATCAGAATGCTGGGAACTGAGATTGTCGTTTCAGTCTCATTGTTATATCCTTGGTACCCAGTATTGTACTGTCAACATTTATACCATTTGTCTTATAGCTGCAATACATACATTTACAACTAGAAAATATGTATACAAATATCTCAGACACAAAATGATATATACATTCATAATAATATGTACTCCGATATTTGAATACATATCATACAACGTATACGCCTTTCCAATAAACAGTTTCGCAGTCCTGTACGAGTTACTTCCCGCGACAGAAAATCAATCCAAAACGAGGCTCTGCAGGATAGCTGAACGATCGGGCTAATGGCTTAAGCACATAATAGCTAACCTTATCCGCAGGTCTGCGTTCGTCGCCGGCGGTGAAAAAATAAGTTGCTGGTGTGTTATTCTAGCCAGACTTTTTTATGTTTACTATTTGTTAGATATTTAGATTTTTAATGATTTAAGAACATGTACCATTCTTGTTGATAGTAGGCAGTATGAAACGCAATTAGGACAAACATAAGCATTAATTTTACCAATTATGTACAACAATTTCTTCTTAATATCTTTTCTGCTGAAAATATATTTTACTGGTGTAAATGTTGCAAATTGCTAAGGCTAGTAATGCGCTATTATCCGGAAATCGTGATATGTCAACATCTGGTTACATGATCTGTAGACAAAAAAATACAATCTGAATTTGTTGATACTTACACAATTGAACAATAGAATTGTCCTAAAAATTTAAGGCGTTTATGGTCAACGAATAAATAATTTGAATATTTAAAATGTTACGTATACTTCACAAGCAAATATGATTGATTCTGTCTTGAAATAAAACAGGATCGGTAATCTAATTGTTTGTTGTAGAAGTATCATTCGTAGAATAAAATCCAATGATTTAGATGCCGGCTTCCAAAAAGATGGGAATATTTATATCACAATATGGTTGAATATCCAATTTAGATTTCTTAGGTTTGACAGATTGTAATTTTGGCATAAAAGCCCAAACTCTTAATTAAACATATATAAAATATTTTTACAAGATTTGTTTCTTAATGACGGCTTTTGTTTCTATAACGTGTCGTAATGATTAAGAATCCATTTAAATGCTAAATCAAATACATTTGCTGGCACATCCAGTAGTTAAAGGACTCCGAAATACTTAAGAATTGGGAGGTGTAGATACCTTGCAAACAGAAATTACACGATCTCTATTGGTCAATGATATCTGCCCCTTTAAGTAATTGACAGATGACCCCGTGTGCGAGACAGTTTGACATGTTTATGGCATGCCGCCTTCAAAATCAATCGTCGCCGACATAATCACAACATGATGTCAGTAGTTGAATAGACACGCTAATCCGGAAACGAGACTCAATTAAGCCGTGACACTGCGACTGTCTGTTAGTTCAAGTCGTTTAGTGTTTAATGCGAGGAATAATGAATTGACACTTTTAGTCAGAAACCTGATTGTTTTATCAATTATTTTCAAAAATATCATGACGCTGATGTATTATTACTAATTCAAAGAGAAAATATATTTTTCAAAAAATAATTTTATGATAAAAATGAAAGTTGTAGGTACATATTCCCTATTACGTTATTACAGCGCGCAATCATTTTTCCTGTAAAGCAGTCACGTGACTGGACAGGGGAGGTAACCAAATAAATTAATCGAATTATTGGAAAGGCGTATAGATATAAACATAATACTACAATCTGACATCAGTCAAATACTTAATGACAGAGACAAAAACCTGAAACATAAACATGATATCTGACAACCAAACATGACTTGCCTGGTTTAACAACAATTTCTGAGAGCAAAATTTACTAATCAAACAACTGTAAGTGTGAATTTTATCTGTTATTTTGAAAGCATAAATTATAATTATCAGATTCACTTAAATTTATTGCCCATTTTGTTAAAATGCAACAACCTATAAAAATGTGAAACTAGAGAATAAAATTCATATATTGAGGGTTGCACACAAGACTATTGTAATGTAAGAAAAAAGAAGTGACAAAGAAGTTGATATTTCTTTTACAACT
>JAZAYU010001217.1:0-72278 GCA_038501625.1 Corbicula japonica | reverse complement strand
TTAATAGTTGTTGTTATTGTCGTTGTTGCTGCTGTTGGTTGTGCTGATGCTGATGTCGTTAAGGTCTAATTTAAGAGCGCTTTGTTATACACATTTGTTTTCATTTCAAATAGTAATTGTGGTATGTAATTATGTTAAGAAAATCAATCAATTCTTTAATGTTTCAATTTTTTTTACTATTTATGTTACTCTATATTAAACTTTAATTTACCATTTGAGGGATGTTGTTGGTACTTGAGTACCCAAATAATCTTCCGATCGTTTACTCCAAGGATTATTACCGATTTTGTAGGAAGTATAATGCACTGTTCATTCGTTTTCAAATAACTCTGTATTTATGTTCCTCATACTGCCCATAAATAATTAAAAAATAATTAAAAACAAAACTTTTTATTTGTGATTTATTTGTGTTTTGTTAAATTTATTATTTTAAGACATCTGCAAGTTTGGTTGGTGGTTAATGGAAGATGGAGAAATATGCATGAGGAAAGCAAGACCAGTTACTGTTAAACTGTTTCTGTATTTAACTACATTTTTCAATTGAGGCCGACTGTAAATTTAATTATGAGTTTGCAAACGAATGTAATGACAGTGAAAACCTCATTATAAAATTTATTTAGAAACATTTAAACGAGCGTTATGTCTGGTCAATAATTTATGAAAAGGGACTATCAGTATGAACATATTTTTTCGCTGCGTTCATACGGTAATGTCGTTTTACAAACAAAAGTGAATGGTGGCTAGATGAACCGCTATAAGTATATTTGCACATGAAAATCGTGTATAATTACAATGTATACAGTATAAATTGAGAAGGCTGTACCTTTCCCTTTAAAGAAGTAATAACAATAGCCAAGTTAAATAATGTACGCGGGAGAAATGTACACAGTGGTCAAACTAATTTCATGCCGTGAAAAAATCAAATCAATGAATCGAACCGAACAGAAATATAACTGCAATGGACAGAAATGCAATAACATATCATATAAAAATGTACTGTTTTACTTTTTTAGTTCATTAATATTCATACATTAGTTCGCGTAACTGACCAATAAAAAGATCCAAATTATCTCTCAATACGCGTTAACCAATCAACAATTAATGGGGGCGGTCCTGAGTTTCTAAAGGAAGCTTCAAGAAAGATCTGTGCGAAAGATGTACCTCTCTCAAAACATATCTGATTGAAATTAGTGAAAAGTGCAAATTGGTATCCTAATTTGCCAGGTTGTAATCACGACAATGAGCTTTTAAAAACTGTATTTGCGTACCTGCCGGATTAAATGTTCCAAATCGGCACTATGCTAATTCTTAATATTGTATAATTTGAAAAATTTATAACAAAATTTAATTTCAACAGTGGGCTATTATAATAGCGCATGGGTACAAGTTCAACAGCGCTTTACCGGCGCGTAGGGGCGATTTGATCATAGTGGCCGCGGGATAGATGATTTGGGCTGCATTAAAGTGATACGATGATATAATAAGCTATTTATTTGATAAAACATTGGTGTACAATAAACGTTTAAATCATCATATTCAAGTACTGAAATACTGCACAAAAAGATCACAGTTCTTTACTTAGACGTGTATCTTTCTATTTTAAATAGATCTTCATAAATTATGCAACAAATAATATTTGTACACAGATCGGATAACGACAGATGCATCCGAAATAATGTCATATAAATATGTGCTTAATGTTCCTCGGGAAATGACATAAATTTTTTAAAATAAAATATCATTGAATTTTCTTTCATTGCCGGTAATGGTCTTATAATACGAAATTGTTTCGGGCTAATTATTTCGATACATTTGATTGTGATAAAATCCTTGCTCAAATTGGTTTTAACACCCTGAGGCAATCCCGTGACACATCGCCGTTTCTTTGACGAAGACACTTGACTGTGTATTAACTAGGCCGATTACGATTTTCAAGTAAAAAACGGCGATCTCAAGGTTCGAGTTTACTCCTTATGGTATTGCATAGGCGCAAAATATTCCTTTTTTTTAGCCTTGGCCGCCAGGTTCGTGACTTGCCGAAATATCGAAGCCGCAGCCGCGGCTCCTGCGGCCTCAGCTCCAAGGCGCCTGGTGTAAAGTTAATAAAGATAGCGCTTGTATCCCTCACTTGTTAAAAAATAACCAAGTAACACAAAATATACACAGACTTCATGCTTAAAAATGGCCGAATTAAGATAAAATCTAAAGATGGCACTTAAAATGTTAACAAATTTTGTAAAATGATGCAAGTTTTACTTAAATATTATTTTGGTTACTGTAGTCTCATTTTATTTCGCGGGGACGAAATTTCCCGCAAAACCCGTTAATAATAAATTCACGGGACATAAACTCGCGCAACCGTATTTTCCTGTATAGAAACATTGTTAATGGTTTAATTTCGCTGGGGTTGAATTTTGCGCACTTGCCGTAGCGCGAAATACGCGAAAATTTAACCCGTGCGAAATAAAATGGTTTAACAGTATACAGACTACAATCCTTCTTCAGTTGTACTATGTAATATATCAAACTTAAACAAATCAAAAGTTTTAAAGTGTATCATATATTATGAATCACCATGTATTTTGTGTTTTTATTATAAATAGCATAAGAAAAATTAACTATTTCTAACATGATTATACACGGCTATTTTTAAGTCGTTTCAATTTCCGTTTTGATAATAAAAGATTGTAGCGATTTTTGCTCGCTTTCAATCTCCTGCGCAGAGTTGTCGTTTCTTACACTCACTTTACATCTCTGCGAAAGGCTCAATATCAAGATTTTGTACCAAACTCGACAGCCTTATTTTATACTGTCATAATTATGAATTTGAAAGCTTGAGGTAAAACAAACGACAGAAATCTTCACTAATTTTTCATTAAAACCGAAGAAACCCAAGCTAAATGTAATTTAATGTAATTGGTGAACTATTTCTTTTATTTAAAGTAAAAATAGCTGAAAGTAGTCCCGGCCTATAACAGAGGTGAATGTAATGAGCCGATAGTGTAAGAGAGTGGCTCGCTTCATGTACGTAATACAGTGTCATCGTTTTACATTAAAAATTCATTTTACATTAAAAATATGAAACGTGAAATGTAAAAGTAAAATGTATAAAACAAATCCTTGTGTGAAAACGTTTCCGTAAAATATCAAATGCTTTTTGAAAAAAAAAAACTCGCTTCATTTTTTTGAGGCTGCTTTTCTTAATGTGATTCAGATTTAGTTTTCTGTGAATTATAGTTGGATTAAATCGTTATACTTATAAAAATAATACATTTCAATGCTTATATCTGATAAATCAAACAAATCCCATACGTTTGAATATAAGCGAGTGAATAACTGAAACCTCAGGGTGTAGCTGTACTGCTTATAAACTTATAACATTCATTAAAAAGACATTGAGATATACATATCATGCATTACGAATGCATACATTTGAATTATTTGATCCAGAAGTAACATAATCTTGCGAAGATATGGCAGAAACAATTCTACCTCGGTCGTGCATTGATATAATCCTATTTCACATGTTCGCTCAGTATAAAATTCTTCCTTTTAATCTTGAGATTTTCAGCAACATTTTATTTATTAAGCGCGTATTGTCGTCGAACTTGAAAGGTATCTTTCACGCATGCGCACTCGATATTAGAGGCGGAGTTTCACTTATCGCTTGATAAGCGATCACTGGACCAGTGGCCTTTTACCTTTCTTTGAATTAAAATGTCATTATTAATAAAAATAACGCTTTTAAAATGAAGCGTTTTAAAAAAAAAATTAAAAATTGAACACGTTTAATTTAATCTGCAGATTAGATAACCCGTTAACGAATTATAAATGTTTTCGTGAAGAATATAACACAACATTAAAACTATATTCAGAGCTACAATATACCTTACAATTTACTCATGCTAATAAAACTTAAACAATGGCGGTCTCAAACAATTCAGAGATTATTTGCACAAATGGAGCTTATAAATGCCAATTATTTTTTTGCTTATGATTTAATGCAACACATGTTAACTTATAAACGCAAGAGTAACTTAGTAAAAAAAAGTTACATTTTAATACGGTTTTAAAGAAATATATAAGGATATATACGTTTTCTTGCTTGTTCATTTGTGTAACGAAAATGCGAGCTTTTCAATTGCGCAATGACGAACAAAATCTTTTTTATTCAGACAACTTATCAGTCATTGGAAGGCTTATTTAAAGGTTAAACAATTATTCTGTTCAATAGAACTGCAGTATTTTTCAAATTGTTGGGAAATTTACTTCTATAGATCTCTACTAACGCGTCATTGAATTCCCAGTAAGTTAATTTGCTACCATGCTGAAATGAGGTAGCTGTCGGAAATGTTGAATAGATGTGCTTTTATTTAATTAAAAATACTACTAAATTCAAATATTTATTGTGTTGCATAATTCTGTTTATTCTCAAATTCAGTTTGGTATTTACTTGTTCATTCTTATAACTAAATCGTTTCCGGAGAGATCCTATCTCTGCGATATCTGAAAACAAATATTAATAAGAAGACCCAATGGGTATATAACTGAGAAAGAAAACCAGTCTATGCTCGCGAATTTCCATTTGTCTATTTTGATAAGATTTTTTGTCTATTCTGATAAGTTTTTTTTGGAAGGTTCTAAAAGTCACATCCCAGTAAGCATCTAGTAACGTCTACATATGTGGTAAACTCATCACAGTGTTAATTTAGCCGTTATGACAAAATTGTTGTTTTTCTTTCTCTTTTTGTAATTGTAATTGTATGATTATATTGTAGATATGTTATGCTCTCCCACGTAGAGGAAACATAGATATATATCTAACTATCATGCACAAATTGAGTTGCAATTTAATAACCAAGCAAAAGTTGATCATTATGATTCCAATGATACAAGTATTGTGATGATGTTACAAACACGCACATTAAAGAAATGTTCAAATTTCAATGTATACGGCGATATTCTGTTTTGTTATTCTGAGATGAAAAGTTAACTACCTCAGTATCCTACATATTCAAGGTCGAATCCGCCCCACTATATTCTATTTAAAGTTTTGTAAAACCAGGGATTTGCCCCCATAAAACTATGATCGTTCTATTAAAATAAAAATTTAAGTGCAAACCGATAAAAAGGGAGATACCTTTAATTGATGTTACATGTACATTCACATAGAAAAAAGTTATATTGCGATATCCTGTTTTGAGGTTAAAGTTATGCTATTTTGAATTTTGTAAAAACAAAAATTGAGCCAATATATACTTTAAGTTAAAGAAATTAGAAACGGAACTTCTTTTACCACGAATTATATCGGGATTATATACTTCGTGTTTAAATAAGTTGCGTTGCTATTATTATCGATTATCGACTTGTTTTGGCCTGATGCATTAACTTGAATTCGCGGTTTAGTGAAATGAAAAGGTGACATTAATTTTTATCATGCACTAAATGAATGGATAATTTTCATCCCTGCTGTAAAATGAATCTTTAATAATGAATGGTAATCCTTTGCTCGTATTTAAAATTAAGATGTTTCTTAATATGCGGTCACTATTGAATATACGGATGTATGTAAAGTCCCTTAAATTCCGAAGTTTTCTGCCTCGGGCAATATTACATTGACAACTTTAAAGGATATCTTTGGTAATAACAGTGTCAACCGCTAACGAAGAATTAAAGATTACCAATTATTAAACTAAATATCAAACTGATATTGACAATAAACTTTAAAAATATGAAACACAATAAATATTTAAATTTCCGATCCGCTAAAGTAAAGCTCCCACTTAACAAAAGAATTATAATTATAGTAGTTTAAATAACACTCACTGATAATCATTATAACATATCATTTGGCTACCGCTTTCAGCTCGGTAGAACATTATCAATTCTGCCTTTAAATGGTATTACATTTCACATCTGAAATTAAATGATCGGATTCAAACCAAATTGAGAATATCTCATTAATGGCACGTGTTCTTAACTCCATATCTCTCCTTTCTTTTAAAACTCGATCACTCTGCTTAATCTGTAGTTTTCTTTTCGTTTTCTTTCTATTTGTCTATGACTATTTTTAATCTCTCTCATATCTGCACTACATGCATCTGAAATTATTTATTCCGACTATTATAACGCTTTGAAATGTAAATTATTATGTCTAATCTGTTAATGCTAGATAATGGCAATATGTAACCATAATCTAATTGATCTTAAAGCCGGAATAAAAACATGGTAAACATGGAAATTATCATAAATCAAACAATACGTGCACAATAACAGTTAAATAAAATATCAAAGAAATATACTCGCGTTTCATTATTTTAACCGATAATCTTGTTGTAAAATTGCTACTGTTCTCAGCGCACCATAAATTTCAAATAAGTCTTTATTTCATGGGATACGGCTGTTATCCATTAGCAGACAGTGCACATCGAGATCAAACGGCACATCCGTGTCGTCTTATCAGGATCTTTACCATTTCCTTTCTGATACATTAAGTTATTTCTGACCGAGAAGTGAACAATGTAGACCCTGTTCAGGTGACAAAGATGTGATTAAATGACACTATCAATGTCATTGATTGCAACGCATGTAGAAAAAGCTTTCTAAATATTGAAAATTTAATTTTATATTTGTTCACTCTTCATAATTACAAACAGGACTTAAATATCATAACGTAATGAAAGTGTACAAGAAAATATTTTGTGATTAATGCTTTGATACTGTTGCAAACACATCATTAAGGAATGATGTTGTTAGCAACGAAACTTAATGTGGAAATCTAGAAATAGTTGGTTGATGATGAATGCGTCTTATGATTTCGTTTTAGCAGTTTATTTTTGACAAAACGTATTGAGATGATAACTTATACAAATGTAATTAACAAGTCAGGAGTATTAAAGCCCCATTACTTCAATTTAACCCGTTCTTGTATGAAGTATCACGTGCATTTGGAAATATAGGTACACATTTGCAGCATTAGTTCGCGCCAATAAAATTTTAATTTACTAAAATAGATTTGGTCCGCGCGACTAAAATTGAAAGTTGGATTTTCGAAACGTCGCAAAAATCGAGATCGCGCATGAATTGGTCTTTTCGTCGGTGCTAAATATAGCTCCATTAGTCCTATATTTAGCTTCTTAAAAGTTAGTTAACTATAATTTAAAGATATCATGGAAAATCTCGTTTATAAGAACGGGTTCGATCGGACCTTTTGTGTTCTGTTTAAGAGTTCATAAATTGTAGTCTATATGGACAAATATGATTTTTCAATAGTATATTCTTACTTAATTTGAAAGCTGGGGCTTTAAGTACTTCTCATCATCATCATCATCATCATCATCATCATCATCATCATCATCATCATCATCATCATCATCATCAAACTTCGTCATCACATGTTTTTTTTCTTTTTAATGTTTTGACAGATATGCACAATAATTAATAGAGACCTACGGAACTTTATAATTTGAATACAAGTAAACTTTATTGCAAATTCTGCAGTTACTGCTACTGCAGACTGTGATGATGATGATGATGATGATGATGATGATGCAATTTGACGAAATATTTCACACGTGCGACATATACGTTCCGAGACATATGCGTTCTGTGACATATACGTTTGGTGGTTTGACTATAATATCATCCCTGACTATAATCATGATTCTGGACAAAATATTGTCCGCCCATTGGCCTTCCACCTGGCACGGACACCGGGGCACAAGTTTGGTGGTATGTTTTATTATAAGCATTAATTCGGTGATTCTTACAACAATATCTGATATCGCTCAATACTCTAAGTAGTTCGCTCTTAAATATTTTAGGCTTTAAAAATAGAAATTTTATTTTTATTAGCTGCATATATTGAAAGTTCTGCAGTTACTGCTACTGCAGACTGTGATGATGATGATGATGATGATGATGATGATGATGATGATGATGATGATGATGATGATGGCTGTTTTGGTATTTACGATTTCGGCATTTAATAGCATATACGTTGCTATTTTCATTTTTATGCGCATTTTTGGTAAGTGACCAATATGTTTTGGTGGACATATAACAGCTTAATCCAACCGAATATGGCGAATTTAATGTCCACATTTCGGCTGAAGAGTGTGTCGTAATGACCGAATATTTCACACGTGCGACATATACATTCCGTGACATATGCGTTCAGCGACATATACGTTTTGTGGTTTGACTATAATATCATCCCTGACTATAATCAAGATTCTTGACAAAATATTGTTCGGCCACGTGCCCCTCCACCTGGCACGGACGCCGATTATTGGGGCACAAGTTTGGTGGTATGTTATATTATAAGCATAAATTCGGTGATTGTTACAACAATATCTGATATCGCTCAATACTCTAAGTAGTTCGCTCTTAAATATTTTAGGCTTTAAAAATAGAAATTTTATTTTTATTAGCAGCATATTAGCAGCATATATTGAAAATGTGACAATATAAGCATCTAAGAAAAAACGACTACCGCGTATACAGTCAAACCTGTCTTTAACAGCCACCCAAGGGAGTGACCAAAAGTGGCTGCTTAACACAGGTAAAATTAGAATAAAATGTCAGTCTAGACATATTCAAACTGACTGTTTGAGACAGTTGGTTTCTTCTCCGCAGGTGGCTGCCAACGCAGGTTAAACTGTAGAAGTTTATCTGGTCTATTTTAGTTATCAAAATAAAAGGATTATTAAATAAAATACACAAATCCCGCTTTCAGCTTTTAGAATGAAAAACGTAGAGCTCGGAGTGGGCGGTCGCGGTTCACCGAGGAATAAAAGGAAAAAAAAACACCCGACTTTCTCCCTTTTAAAAACGATTCCGTCTTTAATAGTGAACTGTTTCAAGTCAAATTAAACAACTATAGCGGTGAAAAAATGACATTGTTGAGTAAAGAAGTGTGGTAACGCCAAACGCGCTACTCCCTTTCTTCCATCCCTCCATTTTTGTTTTGGGGGTCGGTGCCCGACCCCCCTTCGAAGTGACCTCTGGATCCGCCTCTGAATCTCAGAACAAGTTTATAGTTGGACTGATATTCCATAAAACTATATACAATATCCGCATTAGCTGTGTGGTCTCGAACGTTCCTCAACATAGTATCGTGGACTTCTGGTTCTGCCGGTCGTTGGTTCGAATCCCGATAAGGTCACATTTTTCTTTGATCCCAAACGTGCAATTTTCTTCATTTTTATCGACATAAGTTAACAAAAGAGGATCTTTAACACCATATAGTAATATTAACCTATAACCATTGAAATCTGAAACAAACACGTCGTCTTTACACATTCAGTAATAGGATTCGGATTAATAGAAAATTCAACTGCTTTGAAAATAATTTGCAATTATGAGTTAAAGGTGGTTGATTCTCATTTTCCGTTATTATCACACATACTATAATACGGAATTTTGTTGGGACCATCATTGTTTCGCGCTGTCGACCTTTTTGTCGCGGAAGTACGATGCGAGAATGCGATATTAATATCGCGCGCTCGCATCGTAGTTTTGCGAACTCGCATCGTTGTTTCGCGTTCTCGCATCGTGTTTTCGCGTTTTCGTGGTCTCGCCCTCATCACATTGAGATCACGAAAACGCGAAAACACGACGCGAGATCGCGACTGTACAATGCGAAAGCGCGAAAACACGATGCGAGAACCCGAAAGCACGATGCAAGAATGCGATATTAATATTCTCGCATCGTACCTTCACGACCTCGCATTGTTGTTTCTCACATCGTGTTTTCGCGTTTTTGTAATCTCGTTCTCAGGACAGCGAGAACGCGAAAACACGATGCGAGATCGCGAACGTACGATGTGAGGGTGCGATATTAATATCGCGCCCTCGCATCGTTTTTTCGCGATCTATCATCGTTGTTTCGCGACCTCGCATCGTGTTTTCGCGTTTTCGAGATCTCGCCTTCTAATCAGAGTACACAAAAAAAAGATATTTTTCCAGCTTGTTGAACAGTTAGGGATTTAGACCACGTATGAACATAAGCTGATTGGCCATACAGCTAAAGAAAAAAAATCATTAATTGTTTATTTGTGCTACTGTTAGAACCAGTAAGCCCTTATCTAAAGCATAAAAATTAAGAAAAATACTTTTTTAAGGGAGATGTGCAGGATTGATAAATGGAATAGATTTGCAAAAAGAGTTATTAATCAGTTGAATATCATTATTCGAAGCTCAAATATTGATTTACACCCGAAGTATTGCAAACCAATATTTTATGAAAAAAAAAGATATATAAATGGTGTTTCCTATCCTATGCGACGCGCATAGGTTAGCTTTTTTTGTATTTCCCGCTTAAGCCTTTCTTCGTCACGCATTGTAAATGCGGTACTGTTAGCTTTATGGGTGCTTTTTGTGCCAAATAAAACAAACTCGTATGCAAACTGAATAAGGAAATGCCACAATAAATGTGTATGTTACTCGGAAACACTTTTTAAAAAAGATTTAACGCCATGACTTGCAAAGTTATTCAAGTTACAGTGAAACAATAGCATTTAAAGATAGCTTCCGCCCGCCAGGTGGCGCATCTAATTCGAAATAGCGCGACGTCATTCCAAAACTTTAGTAACCAGGCAACGGAAAAATGATCAAACCAAAGTGCACCTGTTGTTTTGCTTCTGGCCATGCCTATTAAAGTGAGAGTAATGGCCTCTTATGTATTTCAATATAATACATTTACTTTGTAATTGTGGGCCACACGTAACCCAAAAAGTATCAGAACCACAATGATTATCATGAAACTTTACAGGTGTGTGTACAATCATGTGTAATTGTGCACCTGGGGGTTTGCTTCTGGCCATGGCTTTTAAAACCAGGGTTATTGCCCATTATGTATTTCAGTATGAAACATTGTCAATCAGGAGAAAAAAAATCAGAACTAGATGTTTTTTGAGAAAAACGCATGTCTCCCCCCCTGCGCCATGACCCCTGCACCATGAACCCTGTGACCTTTACGTTTGACCTACTGACCCCAAAATCAATAGGAGTCCTCTACTCAATAAGGACATCTATCGTATGAAGTTTGAAGGCTCTGGGTAAAATAGAACTCCTGTTATTGAGTGGAAACGGTTTTCACACTTCAGGCCCCTGTGACCTTGACCTTTAAGCTACTGACCCCCTAATCAATAGGGTTTTTCTACTCTATAATGGCTAACAACCTGTGAAGTTTGATGTCCCTGGGTCAAAAGGTACTCAAGTTATTGAGCAGAAACGGGTTTTACTCTTCGGACCCCTGTGACCTTGACCTTTGACCTACTGACACCAAAATCAATAGGCTTCTTTTACTCAATAAGGGCCATCACCCTGTAAAGTTTGAAGGCTCTGGGTCAAAGGGTACTCGAGTTATTGAGCGGAAACTGTTTTCACTCTTCGGCGCACTGTCACCTTGACCTTTGACCTACTGACCCCAAAATCAATAGGTTTCTTTTACTCAATAAGCGCTATCACCCTATGAAGTTTGAAGGCTCTGGGTCATAGGGTACTCGAGTTATTGAGCAGAAACTGTTTTCACTCTTAGGGTCACTGTAACCTTGACCTTTGATCTACTGACCCCAAAATCAACAAGATTTTTTTACTCAATAAGGGCTATCACTCTATGAAGTTTGAAGGCTCAGGGTCAAAGGGAATTCAAGTTATTGAGCGGAAACGGTTTTAACACTTCGGGTCACTGTGACCTTGACCTTTGACCTACTGACCCCAAAATCAATAGAGTTCTTCTACTCAATAAGGGCTATCACCCTATGAAGTTTGAAGGCCCTGGGTCAAAGGGTACTCGAGTTATTGAGCGGAAACGAAGTGTGACAGACGGACAGACGGAGTGACGGACGGACGGACAGACGGACAAGGCAAAATCAATAAGTCTCCCCCAGAGGGGAGGGGAGACATAATCACAGCATTATGTTATCATTTCAATCTTCTATTAAGGAATAAACACAATCTTTTAAGTGAGCCTTAAATTTTGAGTAGTATTTTTATTAACGATGTGACATGGGTTAAATACATTATTAAACTCATTCAGCAAGAGGGTTTCAAGCGGTCGCGTACTGCCGTGACTCTTCTATGATAGGTCTAAGTCCTTAGGCCGGGGCTGTTTTAATTTGATTGTTTGATAGGACCATTGAAATAAGTTAGTTTTGCGTGTTGTTTTTAAATGCTATATCTATTTAATTTACTTTCGATAATTACCAGCTGAGAGAAAGGACGAACTCGTTCCCGAGCTGGTGAGCATGTTTTCTTTTTTGTTTCGCTTTTCGGGTGACAGAGTGATCCATTATATACAGCGCACTCTCATGTTTAGCTCCGGAAATACAGAGGACGCTAACAGGACATTTGTAATTACGGACAGCGCATGTCGAATTGCAATACCACATACTGTGGTTTTGGTTGAACCAACATAAATCCAATTCCCATAGATCTCAATGTTGAATTCCCGATGTTCAATTAAAATTTAACATTATTTCTCAATATACATTTAACAGGATTTCTATCATCCTTATTTTTTGACAAGTATATATTGCTGTGAAGATCTACATTTCATCTATTAAAATACACAGGAAATTGGGGGTTAACTTACTTGTTAGAAAACGGACACAACGGCAATAAAGCAAGCAATCGTTTGATCAAGCAACAATCCTTTTCATTATATGACCCAAGTATACTAGTCTATAGCTTACAATATGTATACCAATTGGAAACAAAATAGCACATACCTTTTCGTTGCTTAACTGGTAGCCATCTTACGGGCTGCCACAGGGTACCCACTATTTGGTACAGGGCAGCTGCTGCACGACAGTGATGTTATTCTTGCAAAAAACTGTTAAGAGGCCCAAGACCCGAGATAAAAAGAAAAAAATAGCATATAACTTCATACGAATGGACCACGGAGGGATACATGGTGATTTGGTGTTATTCAACCTATAAGATTTCATTTAAATTCGCGAGAATAAAATTTCGCGCATAAGGCATACATTTTCGGTGCGGGCATACATTGTTTCGCGCGGGCATACATCAGCGAACAGATATTATTTTCATAAGATTAGATGATTTCAGTGGTTTGATTACGTTGGATTTTATGTTGAGAAATTTCATATGCGCGAAATGAGCGAGAATAAAATCCCTCGTGATATAATATTAGAAAATAACAAAAACATTTGTGGGGTGAATCGCCATTTATTTTATTGCGAAATTCCGCCATATAATTTATTGCGATTTTCCGCCATAATTAATATGGCGATTTTTCCCAATGGCGATATTTCGCCATAATTAACATGGCGGACAAAATAAACTTTTTCAGAGGTGGCCGCACTTCAATGTTTTTTAACATACATGACACACACATTCTTTAAACAGTCAAATTATTAATAATTTATTTTTTCGACGAAATCGCCATGGGGAAATAACGCCATTTCAAATTTATGGCTAAAAATCGCCATGGGGATTTCATGGCGACGAAAAATCGCCATGGCGTTTCCGAAATCGCCATGGCGATTTTGGTGTTTGAGACACAATAACTCACTTATTTTCAGAGATTTTGATTCAAAACATAGTACGTTTTATTATTAGACCCCCCAACTATATATTAAAGAAAAAACATTTAGTGTAGGACCCTTAAAAAGGGTAGCTGAGTTTGCGAATTCACCGGATTCGCAAACATTCACCGGACTCTGTTACATGAAAACATAGAAATTTAAGTAATACATGATATATAATCAATAGCATTACTTATAAGTTAAGCATCAATAAGGCATCAACACTCAATCTCTTGAAATTCATCTGAGCTGCAGCAAGGATACTGCAAACTATTTTGAAACAGTGTTCTTAATCTTGGACACAGGAGCAGGTGTCTTGTGCATGACATTTTGACTCACTGAGATGAACATTTGTGTAAAGTGTGAATAAGATATAAGGCAATAAAAAGACAATAATTTAATTTTTTTCACCTCAACATCTTCAATCCAGAAATACCTTGATGATATTTAATGACATGTTAACATAGACCTAGTGACCGCTAAACAAAACGGAACACCTTATCACAAAGACCAATAATTTGAAGACTTTCTTGGATACTGCGAAAACTCATTTAAGTGTTTCTGTGACTGAACCTTGAACTGCGATCCAATTAACCAAATTAACAACGGAAAAAGTCAAATCATCATCTTCCTGTTTGAAAACCATAAGACAAAGTGATCTTGACAATTGAGCAAAAATCGATTTGACATATATGATCCCCTTGACCTCGAACCTTAACCAAGTAACCTCTAGATAAAAAATAATCTTTCCTTGATGAAAGAATTTTCAAGACATTAAGACAATCATCCTGTAAAGTTTGACGACCCTAAGACGAAGGAATCTTAACATACTGAGCGGAATTTGATCTGACTTTTATGATCCACGAGATCTTGACATTTAACTGTGTAATCTTATTCTATGATATTCAAGACATCAATAAATTCGATTGAAGGTCAATGGTATGAAGATTTAGACATGAGGACAGCAAGATGAGTAACTGTCAAACAACTGTTGTTTTATTCACTCGAGTGTCAAGTGAGGCCCGGTTGCTTAATCTGTAATAATACATGAAACAGGGCAATCCGTTACTATTTGATAACCCGATCTGGCAACCGTTTTTAAACTCGAACATGGACACGTCAACAGCATTTGAAATAAGCGTTATGATTATTTGATAATTGATGGTGAACAGATTGGCCTCATAAAGACATGCCTAGTGAATGATGGCTAGATGTACCGTTAAAATTACAGTAGCACATGAAAAGTGTGTATAAATACACTGTATAAATTGAATGGGCTGTATCATCCCATTTCAACCCTTTGAATCTATCCATTGATGAGCATTAAGGTATCGCAAACATGCTCCTTTCGTGGGGTAATGCATAAACTTTGAATGAGTTTTTGTAAGAAAGTAGACTTTTTTTCAAAATAAAAGTTCTACCATATCATTACAAATACTATTCTGATTAATATGTTGTATATATTGTGAATGTGACACATTTAAAAATATAAATACAAGTGAATTTTACAGGTAAAAGCATTTGCAGGCATCCACAGTAAGTAAGATCACATTGGCAAAATTAGCACTGGCAAAAGCTGCTCAATATATCCTACTACAATGTTTAGTTGAGACAATACTGAAATGAAACGCCAACTTCTCGAAAAAACTGTTCGTAGTATTCATGACTTTTCCAAAAAAAATTGCAAATGGCCGGCCATTTGTTTTCATGAAAGTAGTCCCATATGAAGAAGTATGGTGTACAATAATAACCATTTGTATTGTAAATTGTCATATGGTAAAAAGGTATTAATTGTTTCTGTAGGTAGTTTTATTACAATGAATATTACACTGGGAACATGATTAAACAATGCCTTCATATTTAACACTCATGACTATTAAAAAGTGTTTAATTAATCAAATTTATGGTTTATCTGTGTACATAAAAACATGGAGATAGCTAAAAGTAATTATATTCCAATTTCAGCATCTTCCATGTCTTCATGCAACCTTTACAACACATTTGCCTTTCTATCCTATAATATTAAATATTCCAGGTAAATGGAATTATCTAAAATTAACAATGATAAATTCCATAAAGCATTTCATTAAGAATGGATATTCATAAAGACATTATCCAAGATGTAAACATTGTTGGTACTCATAGTATCTGGTATTTTACATACATTTGGCAACACAATAAACAACCTTCAGCTTGGTGTTATTATATACAAATGATATACATGTAATAAAAAATATTAATACACTCATCTATAGTTTTCAATGGTCATAATTGTATATGTTTACAATGTTTTAATTTCTTCCCTGTGTGAAGAGATGTTGTATAAAGAAATATTTTGTCTTGGATTTATTTCTTAAATGTGTTTTTTTTATTTCACTTATTGTTTTCTTATATGAATGAAATGCCATTTACTTGTCCCGCAGGGTTTTTATAACAGTATTTCATTAAAAGGGAGGTTATTATAAAACTGGGTACTTTGAATGGGATTAATTTAAACAAAATGATTTTTGGATAGTTATACCTTTAACTGCAAAAAACACATTTTGAGCAAAATTTAGTATAACTCTCGCAAAACTGTTCCAAAATAAACCATTACAAGATTCAACATTAAATTGAAGACTGTTCTTGGCAACTTAGCACGTTTAAAGAGTTATCAATGTCTTTTCAACAATAAAATATTAACAAAACCCACCAATTAGAAACTATGTGAGAATGTAATTGCATTGTATCACATACTGCTTTTTCTTTCCTTTAACAAAGATATCTGCATAAGCTTCAAACATACACAGATGTATATATACTTAAAGATAAAATGAAACGCAACTTGTTTAAATACGAAATGTATTTCATGTTTAAAGAAGATGCATTTGTAATTTCTTTTAGTATGTATATTATACTTAAAGAAATTAAAAATGCAACTTCTCTACAATCTAAATATACTTCGTTTTTAAAAACAAAGTTAAACAATAATGTTTTCAGAAAAATTGTTTGTGTGCTTAGTTTTCTTGCTAATCACTTGCTAATGAAATGCGAAAATTACAACCCAAACATAGCACTCAATGGTTGGTGAGAGTCATACAAATACTTTAAGTACTATGAACATTTTCACAATAGTAAAACACACATGCTTAAATGTACTCCATTTATATAGCTCTATTAAATGCACAACTAGTGTAAATTGTGACATGTCCCAGAAGATGCAGTCATCACAAACCGGTTTAGGCCAGACCATTTGAGCTAAAACAGTCAGCCTTAGATCAATATCCCTCCATACCCCCTTGTCTCTTTTAGGATAAGCTGATATCAACTGGTTCAAGTGTTTTCTAACTGTTTCATATATATTTAGACTGTTGCTCACTGTTTCGTTCCTTTAATCACTCACCAGAGGATACCAGTTTGCTTCCAAAGCTCTGAATGCATTGTAGACCAGTGATGCAAAGCTCATGTTTTATATATGTATGTCAATTCAAATAGGACGCCACAAACAATTAATAAACAAGAGAACCTTTGGGGATACTGCCTTGGAACGGTCAGTGGCAAAACAAATTGCCACTGGGGGTTTAAACCAGGTTCTAGGGTGCACCAACCTCACACTTGCCCCAACAGGTTCTCGTATCACAAAACAAGTACAAATTGTCTTGGTGAAATAACTCCAACCCACCCATCAGCTCAACAATGTTGCATGCAAAAGCATACAAACATATAAACATAAGAATTTAATAGCATTGCAAAGCCAAAGGGCGGGTACTCAATGATCTTTCCGAGACCAGAGCACCTGGAGTAAAATCAGCAAGAACACGATGACAGGGATAAAAGTAACAAATCGAGCTTTTAGGTTCTTTTAAGAAAAGATTTCCCCATAAACTTTCATAAACTCTTACACCCATGCCACCGTCGTGCAACCAAAGAGGTGAGCATAATGATCAACTGTAGATGGGTTAATCACCAGGCCTGCAGAGCGCTGTAAAATATCTTGTTGGTAACCTTTCTTTTTAAATTTACAGATGGTTTTTACGAATAACCGGGAGAAATTTGCATCGCCTTTTATCTTCTTAAGTTTATAAATTAAATCTCCATAAAAAACTGGCTGTGAAATTCCTTGTTGCAATAGTGATTTTAAACTGCAGCTGTATTTATGAATTAGATCTGGATATCGGCGATAAAACTTGCAAAAGGTTTTCCTTAATTTGTGATACCGATAACCTTGTTTTAAAAGTTTTTCTATAATGCAAAGATTACGTTCATTGAAATCATTCACATCGTTGCAAGCTCTTGAAAAGCGAACAAGCTGTGAGATATAAACCCCGTAAGAAGTTGCACGAGGAACATCGCCGTCTAGAAACGGAAAATTTACTATATTAAAATTAAAATCATCTCTTTTATCATAAATTTTAGTAGTGACGTAACCATTTTCGATGGATAGATTTAAATCAAGGAAGTTTGCTTGCTTTTCTGAAGTGTTCGCTTTGTTAAGCTGTAGTTCTTTAGGATAAATCTTATTAACCAGTGATGGAAAATGGTTATTATCTATATTTAATAAATCATCAAGGTACCTCGAGGTGTTGTTAAAAGCTGTAATAATATCATCTTGATGTTCGGTAGAAAGAGATAACATGAAATCTCTTTCATAACAGTATAAAAACAGATCAGCAACAAGGGGTGCACAATTAGTACCCATTGGAATGCCTATTATTTGTTTATAAATAGAGGTACCAAATCTCAAATAAATATTATCCAATAAAAATGTGAGCGCCTGGATAAGGTCTTGACAGGTCCATGAAGTATAATTATCATAAGAACCATCTGTAAAGAATGCCCTATGTTCATTACAAGCAATAAATGTTTTATTTTCTCTAGCAAAAGTTTTTTCAATGAGACTGGTTAGCTTGTCTCTTATTAAATTATGAGGGAGAGAAGTATACAAGGTAGAAAAATCATATGTGGACAAACAGAACGCCTGAAAATTATTTGATTTAAGTTTCTTCAAAACGTCATTTGAATTTTTTATAGACCAAAATAAATTTTTGCCAGTAGTTTCAAAAACTTTTTCGCAATACCTAATTACATGTTCTTTTATAGCTGTAAGACAAGATGTTAAGAGCACGGATAACTTTGTTGTAGTACAAGAACTAGAGTTAGCGATAAATCTTGCTTTGTACGGTGTTTTGTGCATTTTAGGCAACCAATACATAGTAGGTACTTTGTCTTGTTTAGGCTCATCACTGATTCTAAATTTTGTAATTTGTAGAGTGTGTGCAGTAACAATATCACTCTCAGATGAAGATGTCAGTGTATAAGCAGTAGTGCTATTAAGCTCTTCAGTTTGAATATTTATATAGTGTATACGTCACACTATAATAACATTATTTGAAGCCTTATCAGCAGGTGTTAAAACAAATTTGTTGTGAAAATCTTGAATACCTTTTTTTCAAATGACGAAAGTTAAAACGAGGTCGAGGTGGTAGTAAAGCTATGTTTCTTTTATAGAAGGATATAAGAGTGTCAATTATTTTGAATATTTGTTTTTTCCAGTTTGAAAGAGCATTAGGCTCAGCATGTTCTCGTTTACACCATTTATTGCAAAAAGAGTTTAAAGACTCTGCAATTTCCGCACGACAGGTATTAAAGTCGATGTCCGATGGAATTCTGTATTTTGGACCTTTTGAAATTAAATTGCGGATTCTAAAGTCTTTGATAACATTTAGATCCCCTGTAACGATATGACCGGCAGGTTGATAGCAAAATTTTGAATTAGAACAGTCTCAAGATAATGGTGTGTTTTCAACAATCTGTAAATCCGAGGTAATTTTGTTGTAATTGAAAATTGTGTTTCTAATAGGCTTGTTATATTTATAACAAACGATGGCTGTTTCATTATTCTTGAAATAATTAGGTATAGCCGATTCAACATTTTTATCTTTAAATATACTTGGAAGGTCAATAAAATCTATGCCTTTATTTAAAAATGAAATTTTAAGGAAATGTCTTTGGTGATCAGATTCCAAGTCAATATGTGGTCTTAGAACATGCCGAGTGTAACACTGAGTAAGGCTTGCAACCTCATAAAGTGGATGAGTTCTAATAACAATATCATCGGCTTCCTTATCCACTTTTTGTAAACTTGAAATAGAAAGAGAAGCTAAACGCGACAGCATAGCATGTCTTCCAGAATGTTTTAAAATATTTTGAAGGTCATGAATAGAACAATGAACACGTGATTTTCTTTTGATGTTACCATTAGTCCTTATCCCATGTGACCTCGATTTTCGTTTTCGTATTTGAAGCAATCCAAAAATGTCGAAATCAGGGTTTTTTGAAATGTTGCCTTCTTGATAAATATTATCATTTAAACCAAGTGGATAAGGAGTTTGTAGTTTTTTAATCCAATTATCTTCTGAAACAAGTCTTGCTCTAATTTTAAATGCTCTTGAAGCACTGTTATCAAATATAATTTTTTCCACAGGTTGAATACTAACGTGTTTTAAAGTGTGGCCTGATTGTTTAAAATGTTTATATAAATATGAATTGATTTTATTATTGTTTCGTATTTTAGAAAAGTGCTGACTAAAACGTGTTTTCAAAGGGCGTCCCGTCTGTCCTACATATTGAATGCCACAATTTAAAGCGTTTCAAGTTAAAACATAAATTATATTATCTGTTTGTCAATCAATATCTGAATTAATATTTACTGAAAAAGTTCTTCCATTAACCGTTGATTTTATAGTCGAGCTACATTTTAAAAAACTACAGCACCTACACCTCTTTAAATTACACTTGTATATAAAAGGATACGATCTGCGTCTTCCGTCGTTTAGTTTTATAGGCGTCGAAATGTTATATTTTTTAAGAATATGAGATTTGATAGGTGACAATTTTATTTTTAAATTATTTTTAAATAAATGGGTACATTGTGCACTTTGCAAACCGGTCACATAGACGGAAGTAGCCGAAGATAAATTTATTGGAGATAAACAAATTGACGGTTGCATGTATTTGAAAGTATTTAATTAAGCCGGAATATGGACAGAAGACGCAGAAGATAGCCTGGGAGTTAAAATGTTTCCTTTTATTTTAAACGCCATGATTATTTTGTTTGAAAAAAAATACCATTATATGATTAGCGACCTTCAGTCATATCGCAAGTTTTTAAGTGACGTCACCATGCAATACATGACGTAAATGTTTGCGCGCTTATGGTTTTTTCTATAAATAGCACGCAGAACAATCTAAAAATATTGACATGTTGAATCACTGATCCCTAAATAATTAATGGGACTGTAAATGGTGCTTCCGAGTATATACAAAGGCCCAATTCTGTAACCAGATAATACACAACAATAATACCATTTAAATATAACAGAAGGTCGGTGAACATACAACCTTCAATGTGGTATATAAGAGTATTTGGGTGAGTGGGGAGGGGTGTGAAAAATGACTGTAAAATACAATCCCTGAGGGATGACACGATAACAGTATTGATTGAAAGTACGGGGAGACGTTTTACGGCCGCCACACAGCACAGACAAAACTACTGTGATCATAAAAAAGCAACATATGCATATCAGGAATCGCCACACTCAAAAAACACAGCCTCCCCACGCAGCGAAAAAGAAGAGAGGAAGAGAGAGAGAGAGAGAGAGAGCTCATGTTTTATATATGTATGTCAATTCAAATAGGACGCCACAAACAATTAATAAACAAGAGAACCTTTGGGGATACCGCCTTGGAACGGTCAGTGGCAAAACAAATTGCCACTGGGGGTTTAAACCAGGTTCTAGGGTGCACCAACCTCACACTTGCCCCAACAGGTTCTCGTATCACAAAACAAGTACAAATTGTCTTGGTGAAATAACTCCAACCCACCCATCAGCTCAACAATGTTGCATGCAAAAGCATACAAACATATAAACATAAGAATTTAATAGCATTGCAAAGCCAAAGGGCGGGTACTCAATGATCTTTCCGAGACCAGAGCACTTGGAGTAAAATCAGCAAGAACACGATGACAGGGATAAAAGAAACAAATCGAGCTTTTAGGTTCTTTTAAGAAAAGATTTCCCCATAAACTTTCATAAACTCTTACACCCCTGCCACCGTCGTGCAACCAAAGAGGTAAGCATAATGATCAACTGTAGATGGGTTAATCACCAGGCCTGCAGAGCGCTGTAAAATATCTTGTTGGTAACCTTTCTTTTTAAATTTACAGATGGTTTTTACGAATAACCGGGAGAAATTATATTAAACTATATTAAAATTAAAATCATCTCTTTTATCATAAATTTTAGTAGTGACGTAACCATTTTCGATGGATAGATTTAAATCAAGGAAGTTTGCTTGCTTTTCTGAAGTGTTCGCTTTGTTAAGCTGTAGTTCTTTAGGATAAATCTTGTTAACCAGTGATGGAAAATGGTTATTATCTATATTTAATAAATCATCAAGGTACCTCGAGGTGTTGTTAAAAGCTGTAATAATATCATCTTGATGTTCGGTAGAAAGAGATAACATGAAATCTCTTTCATAACAGTATAAAAACAGATCAGCAACAAGGGGTGCACAATTAGTACCCATTGGAATGCCTATTACTTGTTTATAAATAGAGGTACCAAATCTCAAATAAATATTATCCAATAAAAATGTGAGCGCCTGGATAAGGTCTTGACAGGTCCATGAAGTATAATTATCATAAGAACCATCTGTAAAGAATGCCCTATGTTCATTACAAGCAATAAATGTTTTATTTTCTCTAGCAAAAGTTTTTTCAATGAGACTGGTTAGCTTGTCTCTTATTAAATTATGAGGGAGAGAAGTATACAAGGTAGAAAAATCATATGTGGACAAACAGAACGCCTGAAAATTATTTGATTTAAGTTTCTTCAAAACGTCATTTGAATTTTTTATAGACCAAAATAAATTTTTGCCAGTAGTTTCAAAAACTTTTTCGCAATACCTAATTACATGTTCTTTTATAGCTGTAAGACAAGATGTTAAGAGCACGGATAACTTTGTTTTAGTACAAGAACTAGAGTTAGCGATAAATCTTGCTTTGTACGGTGTTTTGTGCATTTTAGGCAACCAATACATAGTAGGTACTTTGTCTTGTTTAGGCTCAACACTGATTCTAAATTTTGTAATTTGTAGAGTGTGTGCAGTAACAATATCACTCTCAGATGAAGATGTCAGTGTATAAGCATTAGTGCTATTAAGCTCTTCAGTTTGAATATTTATATAGTGTATACGTCACACTATAATAACATTATTTGAAGCCTTATCAGCAGGTGTTAAAACAAATTTGTTGTGAAAATCTTGAATACCTTTTTTCAAATGACGAAAGTTAAAACGAGGTCGAGGTGGTAGTAAAGCTATGTTTCTTTTATAGAAGGATATACGAGTGTCAATTATTTTGAATATTTGTTTTTTCCAGTTTGAAAGAGCATTAGGCTCAGCATGTTCTCGTTTACACCATTTATTGCAAAAAGAGTTTAAAGACTCTGCAATTTCCGCACGACAGGTATTAAAGTCGATGTCCGATGGAATTCTGTATTTTGGACCTTTTGAAATTAAATTGCGGATTCTAAAGTCTTTGATAACATTTAGATCCCCTGTAACGATATGACCGGCAGGTTGATAGCAAAATTTTGAATTAGAACAGTCTCAAGATAATGGTGTGTTTTCAACAATCTGTAAATCCGAGGTAATTTTGTTGTAATTGAAAATTGTGTTTCTAATAGGCTTGTTATATTTATAACAAACGATGGCTGTTTCAGTATTCTTGAAATAATTAGGTATAGCCGATTCAACATTTTTATCTTTAAATATACTTGGAAGGTCAATAAAATCTATGCCTTTATTTAAAAATGAAATTTTAACAAACTGTGGGAAAGCATTCCTCATTCAGTCCTACACAATGGCAATACCTTGTGTGAATAATGTAGTCTGCTGCCTCTTTATATTGCGATAACATAACTCTTGGCCAACGTCCATGATGTCACGGCAAATACTAAGGACTGGTCTTTGGTTAATATGTTTGTCTCCCATTTCATCATACGTTGTATGTATGGGTTCTAGAGAACATATCTGGAAAATATTTAATTTCATATGACTGTTATGGCATAGGCTAGAGCAAGCTTCCATAATTATTTAACATTACTATATTGGTCAGGTTCCGGGTACTAAAATTGTACCAGAGTCATAAAACTATAAAAGTCCACAGGTTTCCAGGTCCCCTGTCAGTCCCTTTTTAGCACTTAAAGGGGTTGAGACTATGTTAAATAGTCTAAAGCAAGGTTGAAGGTAAGTTTTAATATTTTAAGAACAACATATATCATATTAATTGGCTTACAAGGGGATTTGCACAACAGCAGTTTTTTATATGCACTTGTGAATAACTTCTGAGGCTTAACAAGAACTGAATTGCAGCTGAAATCTGAACTCAATTTCCTTATTTAATCCTTTCCTCCACATACATGTATATGCATATAAGTGAAACCAGTCTACATCCAGATCAGCATTCACATCAGTGCTGTCTAATTAATAAAAAAACAAACAGTGAAGATCCTGATCAGATGGCACAAATATGTTTAAGGGCAACATGATAAAAGTCGTATCTATAAAGTTAAGTCTTAATAACCATTAAAACAATCTGCTCTTTGGAGTACTGAAAGAAAAAAGTAACTTAAAATTTAAAATGTTAAAAACATGATATTGCATTTTGTATATTACATTATCTTCTTTATGTAATGTATAATACTTTGACAAACATTTGTATTTATGCTTATTTGTTACTTTAAATATACCAGTAACTGTTTTATCCAAAGCTTCATCTTGCAAAATTATTGAAACCAAATGTTTGAAACCCAATCCTCATTCTCAAACTTCTTTAAATTGTACCTGTAATATGTATCATTCACATTAGAAGTCTTGAGATGTGATGGTACATGTTTTTTTACGCTTAGGTCTTGACATAATGATGTCTTCTCCCAATTGTTTTCTCTGCGTCTCTGTTGAAGATGTTGAATCATGTGATACAGCTTTATTCTCTCTAACATCTTTATGGGGTTCCTGTCAAAAACACTTCATAATATTACGAGTTGTTTTAATTTCTATACATACAGACCTTTTTGTACAGTATTTGTTGGCAATATTATACAATGAAAAGCATAATGTCTAAGGTAATGGCTAAAAAAACAATGATGGCAAAATTTTATGCTGTGAAGAGTGTTGTATTTATTTTGTAAACAAGTAAAATCTAAGTTATATATACATTGATAACATTAAACATTTAATATTGATTTACTGGGTATAGATACATGTAGATATTTTTATCAGCATGAACAGTGAGGGCACCATTTGCAATATGAATGCTGATTCTGAGTAATGTGATTTATAAATTTAAATGATAGAAAATCCCTATGTTTTAAAATTCAATGTCCGAGAACATTTTTTCTGTCATTTGTGGCATGTCCATTGCAGCTAATGTTTCATTAAGTTGGGCAGATCCACCCACACTACTTACTGTATTCCAAACAGACCGTACATTAATGTCAAACATACCATTACTTTGTTTACTGCTGGTTTTTAGTTTAAACTCCTTATGACACCCATTACACTCAGCTAGAATTATACTAAATAAACCACTTTGATTCACTTCAGACTTCAAAATTATTGGTGCATTCCCTTTCGATGCTAAATCAATGGCTAATGGACACAAACAACAATGAATAGAAACTTCTGTTAAATGACTTGAAAGGTTATCTAAATTGACAACTTTATTTCCTGACGGCTTTACGTCTTTTATTGTGTATTTCAAATTATCACATCCATGCGAACATTTTCAAATTATCACATCCATGCGAACATATCTTGATCATTCGTTTCTGCAAACGAGGTATTCTACGCACTGTTATCTTTGTTCTGCATTTTCCATTTAAATTAAAAACTTTGTGCAGTAATTGATAAGGATTGCATTTTATAGTGTTAATCATATCACAACGTTTCAATCTGTCTGTTGTATCTCTTTCTAACTTTCTCTTGAATGCCACTGCATTCCTCCCAGATGGCCGGCCAAACTTTCTTCTAGAATTGTTGTATTTACCTTTTTTTTGTTTTGCCATTATTTTGGGGACTCTTTAATTTCATATATTAAAAAATTCAGAAAAATAGCTTTCTTTTCTAACAGTAGAACAGTAGAACAAGGGCTGTTTTCTGTGAAATATTTCAGCACTTCACACGCCACCATACTTTTCATTGTTTACATACAAGTCATGAAAAATACTACAATGAACAGAAATGACCCATTTTATTTACAATTTGTACATTTGTATGTATTTTACTGTTATTGGCGGTCCCATAACCATATACACTAGTCAAAAGTTCTAAGTGCACACTTGATAAATGTTGATTTTTCAAATTATTTGATTGAATCTTTCAAAATAGTGTAAATTACAATGAAGAAGAATCAATATTCTATTAAAGCACACCAAAAAAAGTCTGCTTAACCAGATTAAAAAATAATATCATTTTAGCTCACTTGTACTCAGAGAGCAATTCTCAAGTTAATTATCATTGCATCGGCTATCATTTGTGATCGTTTTCTCATCTCTGTATAATTTAAATTTCATGTACATTTAAAGGAAATACTGCAGTTCGTCATTCCATTGCACTGAAATATCTTCCTGTAGCTTTGTAATGGTCTGCTGGGCACGACGAGCCAGCGCACTCTTCCCTATTTTATCCTTTAAAAATTAACGTTTTTACAGGATTTCAAGGAGAAAATTCAATTTTTTTCACAGTGTTTAATGCCAAAAGTTTTTGAATTTTCTAGCAGTTTGGGATGATGCAATTTACTATTATAGATGTGTAACAGCCTTTCCGAACGAAAAAATGTATTCATTTCGATAAAATTGACCAGTTTTCGGACACGCTTTTTGACCAAATAAACGTCATTTTCGAATAATTCGATTGTAAAGTTTGAATTTCTATAAATTTTAGATTTACATTTTTATTAATTTGACACTTGTCCAACAAATGTTACACTAATATTTTCGAGTTTACGTTGTTTTACGTAAATATTTAATGACGTAATTGAGTAACATCAGCGTTCAACGTAAGCAACGTAATTAATCTAGAAAATAATATCGTTGATTTTCTTCTTAAATTAATAAACTATGCAAAAATAAGGTATTTCTTTTGCATTTACGAAAACCGTCAAGATTTTTTACAACAAATTTGAAGTTGTGCCAGTGAAAAGAATTTGGATGGCAATGTCGTTTTCTGCTGACGTCAACCGTTCCATGGTTACAATTTGATGGTGTGTTTTCGTGTTTGTCTGGAGTCGGTGAATATGTGAAAACCAACAAAAACGATTGTAAAAAAATAAATTTCGATCGCCGCACGGGGATTACGCATAAATGGCGTATGCCGACGTGGATGACGTAATACATAAAACATATGCACGGTTTTCAACAAAAATATTGTTGTTTGATCATAATGAACATTATGTCAAACTTTCATTCAATTAGAATAAGTTTACTTTGAGATATTCAAAATTTAAAAGTGTGCACTTAGAACTTTTGACGAGTGTAGACAAGAAACTATACATATAATCATTACCGACAAGAAAAGCGATCTGTTAAACCAGAAACTTACCTTTTAAAACTAGTGATCGTGCCGTAAATGCATCTTTTTCCCATCTTTTCTGTACTGTCAAAATCGCCATTTTACACATCCGGAAGTGATACGCCGAAGAAATAAACCCAACGTTTAAAAAGTACCACACGTGTATTGTTGTTGCTATAGCATCGTTTCAGTCACCCATCACGAAAAAATACATTAATTATTTATCATAAAATACATTCCATTTAATTAAAAAAACAAGTCGGGTTCCCTATTTCGGCTATTGAGTATTGCTGTGTCAGATTTGAACCGGTGTACCAGACTACAACATGTGAACGAGCGTAGTAATACACTGTGTCATTTGTGCACGAGAATCATGCTCATGATTTATTACTATCATACAGCGTTTTACTATTTCAACATACTTCAAATTCTAAAACAACTTAAAAACATCCAGTTCTATATGAAAATCGAGTGACTGAATGTGCGTCTTTGTCCCTTTATTTTTTTCTGTATTGCATCATTCGATTGCAAGATATTCTGTTTTTTGTAGTTTGTTTACACATTTTTATGAATGGAAGCACGTGGCTTCAAAATTCATGCAAAATCGTGGCATATAATTTTACAAAGATATCCAAAAGTAAGCCGAAGTATGACTGTATCTCGCAAAACATTGTAGCTAAGGGTTCTGGCTGTATGTCATGTTTTTATTGTGGAAATTTGATCGTTAATTATGGTGTTCGTGTGCAAATAGAAAACCCTATTGTCTACCCGCAATCTACATAATTAGCAAGTTATTAAAAGAATTGAACAATATAGGTACATTCTTTATAATTGTACAAGTTCTTTTCTTATCAAAAAAAAATTCCAAACTGTCCCTATTATTTATTTTGTATATGATCTTTTTTCGGGAAATTCATAGATGTTTAGAGTTAGCGCCCCCTTAAGGCAGCTCTCAAATGAATTTGCACAAAGTATTAAACACTCCATGTACAAAAAGTCAAAAGATCTAAATTCTTATAATTAAATCATATACAGTGAATGGCTATAATGGGATAACTTCAAACTTGCTCAAAGACAGACAGATGGCTTAAATGACAAATTAAAGGTAACTGTTTATTAAGAAGCTTAAAAAATTAACCTTTAGATCAAGCGCAGCCTGGCTAACGTTTAAATTTCAAACACAATATAAATAAATAAATACATACATAGGCCTAATGGTCAAAATTCGTCTGTTTCTGACAAGTAGTCGGCGCCTAAATTACCATATGTGTGTTGCTGTCCAAGTTATAAACGGCTCGTATAAATAGTTCTATTTAGAATATGTTAAAAGGAAAATAACGCATTTTATTTTATCCGATAACACCATGGGAACATACGTGACAGGTAAGGAAAGAACTGTGCGACAGTGAAAGCGGACGTCACAATTAAGAGGTTGTTGTAAAAGTTTACGTCAGTGACGAAATGACGTATGAAAGTTGAGCAGATATTGGTAATTATGCATTTCACATAAGATGATGATTTTGATGATGATGAAGATTTAATTGCTAATTTTTATACTTTTTACTCAGTACAGTTGCTCTTTATACTCCTTTTTAGCACATTTATTATATACCCAAAACACTAGGCGCGTTTATTTGTTGTCGCTGCAGAAGTTAATGATTTGTCAATCATGCTTAAAACTTGCATTTGAGTACAAGGGGGAGGGGGGGGGGGGGTTGGGCTAAGAAAAGTTCCTTTTCAGAATTTTTATTTTTGGAAAAGACTAATAAAATAACAAGTTTTTTGTTTGTTTTTTGGCCAACAATTTCTCCTGTGATCAAAAACTGTCAAGTCAATATCAACAGAAAGTAAATCAAATCTTGAATTTGTGGTTGATACGGTAATTAAGGACCCGCTTAAGTCTTGCATGCCCTTGGTCGTCGTTCAAAATGTCTCCAATTTACAGTCTTTTGCCACTGAAACTAAAACATGAAATTTGTATGATTTGTATTTAATTGTACTATCTCTGTTATTTTCCAGTGTATGGTTAAGCAATTAAGCAGGCTATTGGAGTCTACATTGGTCGTTCAGGGAGCTAAGTTTAAGAAAATGTTTAGTTTTAGAAGTTTAATTTAGATTTAGCACTCGGGTAACTGCGGTATCATTTTATTTCGCGCGGGTTTAATTTTCGTGTTATTCGCGCTGTGGCAAATGCGTCACATTCAACCCAACAAAAAACACTTTACAGTGTGTCTTTATAGAACAATACAGCTGCGCGAATTTATGCCCCCTCCCTTCCGCCACCAAGAAGCCAACAGTTTGGATCCTTATCAGACAGCACGCCTTCACGGATGTGTCCGCTAATTTGGCACATACAGTACTGTGAACGTTTAAAGTTACAAAATTTGCGTGTATCGTGCGTCCTTTTATCGTCTATCGTGCGTCTGATCGTCTAAGTAGAAACGTGCATCGTGTAACGTGCATCCGTTTGTCGCATATGCAAATTTAATCATTCGTCGAATAATTTTATAGCATTTTCATTTTTTAGAAATCTCTTACACGAAATACATCTATTGATAGTATCGGTATGCATATACACAGTGTGCAACAGTCTACGTTATTAAGGTTTTGATTTTAGACCACTCCCGTCAACAACAACGCTCGTGAATTATGACGTCATGCTTACTACGAAAACTAGCGTATCTGCCTCAAACTTAGCAAAATGCGATCTAAACAGGTCAATATTTCAAATTACATTTTGACCTACATGAATTTGTTAAATTTTACTAATCCCTTTTTTGATTTCCGTAGAAACCACAAATATGACCCATATAAAGATAGCAAACACTGCTTTCTTACTCCGTCTGCTTTGTTGACATTTTATGAATGAAAGTCGCGCGACATCATAGACGAAATTTTTAGGCCAAATTATTTTTTGATAGTTTCATGTACCATATACCTTAAGTGTTTTTTTTTCAATTTTAGCCATATCCCAGACCGGTTAGGAGGAAAAAAGAGGAAAAAAGTTACTCCCCATCGGCTCTTATTAATGCGTACAAAAAAGTGAAAGAAGAAGGAATGCCTGTTCTCAGGGCCTCCAAGATATTTTAGTCCTGGAAAATACCCTCAAAGATAGAGTGCTAGGAAAGGTGGACCCAGAGACTGTTGTAATGGGGATGGTCCCTTTATTCGAAAGGTTTGAAGAGGCCAAAATTGTTACCCACTTCAAGACCATGGCCGACTTCGGTTATGGGTATACACGGCAAGAATGCTTGGATGTTGCATCTGACTATGCATTTCAGCTTGGCAAACGCCCCAAAGATAAACCACTTTCCATGAAGTGGATTAAGGGTTTTCTCAAGCGATGGCCTGTAATGAAAGTGCTTAAACCTCGGGCACTGAAACATGTTCGTGCAAAAATGGCAAAAGAATGTTGTTATGGCATATTTCAACAACCTTGAACAGTGCATAAGTCGTCATGGCCTTGCAGATAAGCCTCAACTGATATACAATATTGATTAAAAAGGGATATCAGTTGAGCATAAACCTCCCTACATTGTTGCAAGTTTAGATTATTGTGCACAGGCTGTCACCTCTGGAAAGGGCAAGACTTTAACGATCATTGGTGCTGGAAGTGCAAGCGGAATGGCAATTCCCCCATATTTTATCTTTCCGGGCAAAAGAATGAATGCCGATTTATTAAAAGGAGCATCACCTGGGGCCAGTGGTACCGTTTTAGAGACCGGTTGGTCTAATACTGTAGTATTCCGCCAGTAATTGACAGAACACTTTCTGAAGTTTGTTCCAGAAAGAACCAGCAACAAGATTTTACTGTTGCTCGATGGTCACCGCTCACACATCGCATTGGACATTGCTGACTGGGCCAAGAGTAACAACATTGTGCTCTTTATTTTGCCTGCTCACACGAGCCATCTGCTTCAACCTCTAGATGTGGCATGTTATGGTCCCTTTCAAAGAATGTACTATTCCCAGTGTCACAAGGTCATTTGCCAAACATCAGCTGCAATTACCAAGTACGAACAACCTTTGTGAAATTGCAAGTAAGGTGTACACCAAGGCTCTATGTTCTGAAACCCTTCAAGCTGCATTCAAGAAAACCGGCATCTACCCTGCTGACAGAAATGCCATACCAAAACAGTCCATGCTTTAAGCTGAAGTATTTTTAGCTTCCGATAGAGAACCAGACAGCGATGACACCGAGTCAACTGTGGAGGGTGGTATCTTGGCTAGAAATGAAATCAATGACATCTTCGAGAAAGCTGAGCAAAAACTTAAGGCTGTCAAATGTGAGAAAACCAGTAAACCTAGAAAAACTGTAAGTAAACTTGTGTCAGGAAAAGAACTTACCAGTGACACAGTTATCAGGTCAATTGAACAGCATGAAAATGAACAAAAAAGGTGACAAAGAAACCAAAGAAGCAAGTGAAACTCAAAGAAAACCCCGTTTATGGTAAAATCATTGCTGCGGTCAAGTCCAAAGCCTGGGCCATCACACATCAACTTGGCATTGGACAGTTCTGCCACAAAATACTGATGAAAGTGACAGTGAGGAAGAGAAATGCTGTCATGTGGTCTTTTTCAGCCAAAAGAACTTTCCAACTGTGTTTCACATACCTTTGTGAAATGGGCCCAATGTGATGGTCTTCACTGCAAGCACTGGACACACTTGTTATATTGTACACCAACCAGAGTAATAAGGCGTGGTGACAAGTTTTTATGCCCCCACTGTAGGGATGCAGAGGAGTAATGAGTCACTTATTTAATAACTGTCAAACATTTTATTGTTGTTGTTTTTTTCAAAATTTCAAAGTTTGAAGTTTTAGACAATTTCCTTGTTGTTGGACACGAACACCCATTAATTAATATTGGTCTTGGCCTAAGTAATACTGATTTTGTGTAGTGACGTCATAACCCGCGGTTCTTGGAACTACATTCAAGATAGCGGCCCAACGAGTGTTATGCTAGAAAGTTTACAAACTTGAAATGGAAATGTGAATGGAACATTCGTTGATAATATGGATTATATGGAGGAATAAATTACATTCAAATACCAAGTAAGTGGTTTTGAATTTTCCTTCTTTGGTTTGATTTTTTTTTGCATTTGATATTGATACCGCGATGTAAGGTTCGTCGAGGGTACGGAAGTGAAAATGTTAAAATAAAATCGTGGATATTTTAGTGGAAAATACATTCTGGAAATTGTTAATTTGGCATCTTTGATTAGAATGTCTTCCTCTTTTAACAATGACGCTGTTGTCTTAGATCTTAAGCTGAAACTGGACTAGCACATGAACTGAAAAGATTTGACGGATAGGATTATTTGGTGCCTTGTATATTAAATCAAGGCATCTTATAAAGCTATGCAGTGAAGCCAGTGATAATCGTCTGGATCAAGAAACAAACTGAAGTGTCAAGACCTGTGTGCCGTTGAGAACCGTAATAACCCACCACACCGGTTGAAAATGTGTCTTGACAATTTAAAAAAAGGATTTTAAATA
Source organism: Corbicula japonica (assembly GCA_038501625.1). Lineage (NCBI taxonomy): Eukaryota > Metazoa > Mollusca > Bivalvia > Venerida > Cyrenidae > Corbicula > Corbicula japonica. The sequence goes on along the minus strand of JAZAYU010001217.1, from coordinate 39,613 downwards.
GATGAAGCAATTTGATTTTTCCATGACTCCGTCCCATAGGATTCATGTCCCTGGATCATCATATCAAACAGATAATTCCATTATTTGATAAACCGGGGGAAAACATGTCAAATAATCTTGTTGTAACAAATTATATATTATATAAAATGTTAACATGATTTCTACTAAATATGTAATAGAGCTTAATTTTAGTCATTTTAAATTGAACTAAAGTTAGAGCGTATTTTTCCCACTAGCTTCCCCAATTCGTTTGTCCCCAATTTGGTCCTCCTGATTTTAATTCACTTGATTTCCCGCGCTTGTTATTCATTGGTGGTCTCGCATAGCCTCGCGAGATTTGGGTTGCTACAAGTTTTTCAACAGAGCGGACGTGTTTTTGGTCCGTCTTAATAAAATTGAATTTCTTTAAGAAATATGGCTTGATTTAAACTGAATCAATTGGATTAGGATATTTCTAAGTTTTAAGGTAAAGAAAATTGTTGGCTTGCTTAAATGCATATTCGGTTTATTTGATTGCAATTCGGTTTTGTAAAGTCTGCATTTTTGAACACGATTTGTATTTGAAAGATGGCGGTCTCAATTTGAAATATTTCTATTTCTGAGCTGTTTATCTATTTTAATGCGCATGTACTAAATAACATGTTTTGTTCTTAACAACACAGCACGACACCAGGGAGTGAAGATCTTTTTGGATGGAAGTGTTTGGTTGTAATCCCATAGATTAGGTGAGTGACATGTATATTGTAAGAATGTTATTTTGATAAATATTGTAAATGTTGTATTTACAATTAGGTAATGGTTGATTGTGTAATTTGGTTTTAAAATATAATTGAAGACCACTGAGCTATCAAATATATAATACATGAGACATGTTTTCTATTTTATTATGTGTGCAATATTATGAATTTATTCCACAGGTTGTCACTTTATCTTTATATTGTATTCTAAGACATTGTTAATATTGTAATTTCAGAACCTTTATTCATTTAAAGAACCTGTTTTTACTTCCTGGATTAACTTAGAGAATTTGGATTTTATTTAGAGCTTGTGTCATACTTTGAACATTTCCCCAGGACTTAGTTAAATGTATGTTAAGTTGTGAACTTTGGATCAGGATCTTTGACCTTGAAATAGATTAGTATTTTGGAGAATATGCAGAATAAATAAAAGAAGAAAGTGTACCACATGTTGTTATTCACTGGCAGATAGAACCCCGCAGATCAACATCTGCTAAAAATACATTTTTGGCAACATGCATTCCCAGATATTCACGAAGAATTATCCAAGTATGTTTATATGTTAACATTATATAATAGATGACAGTAACTGTTTTCTCCTCTCCTCATGTTTTTATATTATTTTACAGGTTTTAAGGAATAAAAACAGGCTGATTACATTTACTGGGCTGATTACATTTGGGGATGTTACAGGAAAAAAACTTAACTTGGATATTTAACACAACTAAATGGGAAAACAAATTCAAACGACTTGTCGCAACAAGTTTTTTTATCATAAAAATAATAAAATGATTTTGACAAATATCTTTCAGGCAAAATGTATTCCAATTCATAAATAAATTTGCAAAGAATGAGAGAAACATATTAAGATGCAAAATCTTTAAAAACATTTGAAAACTATCAAATCATTATATTATACATGCCAGTAACTGTTATCTCCTCTCCTATGTTTTTGTATTATTTTACAGATTTTAAGGAATAAAAACAGGCTGATTACATTTACCGGGGCCAGAATCTTACAAAATTACAAAAAAACTAACATTTGTAACTTGTATATTTAAAACAACTTAATTGGAAAACAAATTTCAAACGACTCTTGTCGCGACAATTTATTTATCATAAAAATAATAAAATGATTTTGACAAATATTTTTCAGGCAAAATGTATTCCAAATCATAAATTAAATTGCAAAGAATGAGAGAAACATATTAAGATGCAAAATCTTTAAAAACATTTGAAAACTATCAAATCATTATATTATACGTAACTGTAATCTCCTCTCCTATGTTTTTGTATTATTTTACAGATTTTAAGGAATAAAAACAGGCTGATTACATTTACCGGGGCCAGAATCTTACAAAATTACAAAAAACTAACATTTGTAACTTGTATATTTAAAACAACTTAATTGGAAAACAAATTTCAAACGACTCTTGTCGCGACAATTTATTTATCATAAAAATAATAAAATGATTTTGACAAATATTTTTCAAGCAAAATGTATTCCAATTCATTTGCAAAGAATGAGAGAAACATATTAAGATCAATAAAAAAATAAAAACATTTGAAAACTATCAAATTATTATATATTATACATGCCAGTATCTGTTATCTCCTCTCCTTATGTTTTTATATTATTTTACAGATTTTAAGGAAAAAACAGGCTGATTACATTTACTGGGGCAAGAATCTTACAAAATTACAAAAAAAAACTAACATTTGTAACTTGCATATTTCAAACAACTAAACGGGAACAAAATTTCAAACGACTCTTGTTGCGATAAGTTATTTATCATAAAAATAATAAAATGATTTTGACAAATATTTTTAGGCAAAATGTATTCCAATTCATTTGCAAAGAATGAGAGAAACATATTAAGATGCAAAATCTTTAAAAACATTTGAAAACTATCAAGTCATTATACATGTATAATACATGACAAGTTTTCTCCTCTCCTCATGTTTTTATATTATTTTACAGGTTTAAGAAAAAACCAGGCTGATTACATTTACTGGGGCCAGAATCTTACAAAAATGACAAAAATCTTAACTGGGATATTTAAAACAAACTAAATGGGAAAAACATTTCGAACGACTCTTGTCCCGACAAGTTTTTTATCATAAAAATAATAAAATTGATTTTGACAATATTTTTCAGGTAAAATGTATTCCAATTCATTTGCAAAGAATGACAAAACTTATTAAGATGCAAAATCCTTTAATAAAAACATTTGAAAACTATCAAATACATGCAATATGTGTTTCTGACCAGTTTTATTTGTTAACCCTTGAAAATTCATTTACACTAAATCAAAGTACATATGGATATTTTATATATAATATAAACCACTTAAGTGTGGTTCATTTTGTATATTTCTACATGTTTAAAGAATAGAATAATCTTTAAACACTAACTGAGGTCAAAATGCTACAAAAATAACAATAACAATAGTTTAAAAGCTAAGTTACCTCAGATATTAAAAGCTACTAGTTGGCAAAAACATTCCAAACGTGTTTATCGCGACAAAATTTTTATTACACAAAATGATATCATGACTTAGAAAAATACATTTGGGGCATATTGCATACCAATAAATTTGAGAATAATGCCGGAAATATATTTACATGCAGAATCATTGAACACATGAAAAAAGGTAATATAACGGTTCGCCCCACACTCGGTTCGCCCCATCACGATTCGCCCCATTTTAATTACGGCTCGCCCCACATTTACTTACGACTCACCCCACTCAATAACTGTCAAATTATTTGTGGTGTAGACCACTATCATTTTGTTTGACCTGAAATTCATTTCAAAATGATACTATATTACTCCAAGGATTCATAATCCGTATTCTCTTTATTGTGGTTCAATCTGTATTATTTTACATGCGTTAGGAATTAAACATGGAGAATAAACTAACATTGTACTAGTAAACATGAGAATAAACTAACATTGCACTAGTAATCACATTGTTAAAATTCAAGCTTTGTTTACATCCATTTTTTCAGGTCAGAGACTACATAATAATAATTTCTATAGACTTAATTTGAAAGGTGAACCCCATATGTGGAATGTTTTCAGTGATGTTTTCCAAAGCGCTTAGCGATCCTTCTCAACTAAAGGCATGTTACTGAATGTAGAAAAATCCACTTAATTTTTTTATCCGAATCGATTGCTCATCCAAAATTATGTCTATTTCCATGCTCAGTCGTTCCATGATATTTTTATTAAATCATCAGTTTAAAAACTATGATAATTATCCATTATAGTCATGAAAAAGTATCATCCGTGCATCCAGTTACAGTTTTCTTGTGTAAATCCGAGTCTTCACTTAAATTAAAAACTCCAAGGTGGTTGTTGTTTCAATTGACAGCAAAGTCAATTAATTGAAAAGAAGATTAATATATCAGAGAAACACACGTTCGTGGTACTAATTATACTTTGATTTGCATTGCGAAAAGATCATTTTCGTTAAATTTGGATCGACGCACCGCGATATGTATGTCAAAAACGTGTATCGCATATCGTGCAACGCTTATCGCGCGTCTATCGTGTATGGTGCGTCCGTCTATCGTTTAACGTGCGTCCGTCTATCGTGTATCGTGCGTTTCATTTGTAACCTAAAACGTTCACAGTACAATAAAACCCGAACACGTGTATATAAGGTAAGTGGTCAAGGTATTCACATACACAATTTTATACGAAACACTTAAAAATAAGTTTCTATTTGAACACATGATATCGTTCTCTAAATGTGACTTAAGAACCCACGAAAGTGGTAAAGTTTAGACTCCTGAAACTGAAATTCAGTATGGCACGCCCTATAAAACGTTCGCAACATCGCTTGACATAACAGAGTCTTGGTTCCTTTCCAGGCCCTAATATTACTCAACTTAGAATGTAAACCAGTTTCAAATTTCAAGGATTTGATTGACTGAAATGGCGAATTGTCGCCATTTCAACGAAACAAATTTGGCCTTTATGGCGCATGTGACCTTGACCTTTGACCTTAAAATCAATAGCGACCATTTACTAATAAGGAGTAAAATTATATTGTGAACGGAATACTCTGGGTCAATGCATTTTCTAAATATTTATTGTAAACTGATTTGACTTTCAATGTCACTGATCTTGACCTTTGACCTATTGCCCCCAATAACCGAGGTGATCAATCAGTCCAATCATGAAGATTAAAAACTCTAGATCGTAGGGTTCTTCACTTATTAGCAGAAATGTATTTGACTTTAAGGTCACTGTGATCCTGACTTTTGCCGCAGTGACTCAAAACAAATATAAGCCATCTAGTTAAGGACTACAGTCGTTCTGTGAAATTTGAATACTTAAGGTTAAGGGTTCTTCTATTCATTAGCGGAAGGATTTGACATTTATGGCTCCTGTGGCCTTTGCCTTTGTTTCAGCCATCTACTCAAGGACTACAATTATACGGTGCAGGGCACAAACAGTTCGCCTCTCCTACAGGTGGGGAGACCTAATAAACGTCACATGACTTGAAACCGAAACACTAAAATCGAGGGAACTGCAGAAGAATCATTACTGTGACAATAGTGGAAACCTGTAAATAACACGACCCCTGGTTTTCCATTAGGAACGTCTTGTTTAAGTTTCAGGTAGAAAAACAAATTTTTAATGACTAGAACATCGGGCAAGACATTACATTTATTTGTAGAATAACCAAAATCATGAAAACATGTAATGAGTAGGATAGCCTAAAGATGTTAAAGCATAAAGTCGATGTTTATGAGTAAATCAGAGAAGAATAACAAGATGTTAATAAGCAGAAACACAACACATTTTAATGAGTAACTAGTAAGAATGATAGTTGAGCAGAGTAAATGTAAATGTGAATAATGGCATGATGTTAATGAAAAAGAACCTGTCACGGATAGGCGAAGGGGGATACTCCGCCCGAACAAAAAACTACGAAAATTTTTAAAATTTATTTACAAAAAAGAAAAAAAACTATATATATATATTTATATATATATATATATATATATATATATATATATATATATATATATATATATATATATATATATATATATATATATATATATATATATATCAGTTTTACGAGTTACAGACCATCCTCCGAATGTTCTTGTTCACCTGGAAAACTTTCTTCCTTTTTTTCTCTTCCCATCCCTCTCTTCTTTTTACCACATTATTAAAAAGGTGAACATGATTAATAACTGTATAGATCTAATTTGGATATTTTAATGTGTTAAACATTGTCAAATTGTATTTTGATACAGAAACCTTACATTATAGTAATGTTTAGCATAACAAGATGTACTGTGGTATCATTTGATTTTGCGAGGACAAATTTTCGCGCGTAGAAAAATGCCATTTTTCATACCGGCATAAATTCTTGAATTTGTATTAAGTTTAATGATTGATAACTAAAGGCTTAATTTGGCTGGGGTTTAACTATGCACACTTTCCCATGCACAAAATATGCGAAAATAATGTCCACGCGAAATAGAACGTTTCCAGAGTGATAGAAGAGAAAATATTAAAAGTAGTCATTCATTTTGAAATACATATATTGTGTTTGTTGATAATTCTGTTCTGGTTCTATTTCATATTATTATTATTATTTGTCCTTTTTATAGTAAGATACTTTAACTGCATGTAATAAATCAAACCAAAATATATTTGTATCTTGGATCACTTAAGAACTTATTCATATTTGGTAATGCTTAGCAGATAAGATATACTGTGGTATCATTTGATTTTGCGATGACAAATTTTCGTGCAGAGATCAAAAATGTCATTTTCATACCGGCAAAATTCTAGAATTTGTATTAAGTTTAATGATTGAAAACTAAAGGCTTAGTTTCGCTGGGGTTTAATTATGAACACTTCCCAATGCATAAAATATGCGAAAATAATGTCCACGCAAAATGGAATGTTTCAACAGTTATAGAAGAGAGAACATCTAAAAGTAGCCATTCATTATGAAATACATATATTGTGTTTGTTGAAAATTATGTTTGGTTCTATTTCATGTATTATTATTACTATGCTCTTTCTATAAAAAGGCATCAAAACAGTATGTTATAAATCAAACAAATGTACTTTAGATCAATTAAGAACTTATTCTAACATGGTTATACTGTCTTACAAAGAACATTGAAACTGTACACTCACAAGTGCAATAAAAGAACAGAACACTAACAAACTTACTATGAACTACGATATTTTGTTATGTAAATGTATATTGCTTTGCCGTAATAAAGAGTTACAAAAAAAAGTAACTGGAGTACGGAGTACGGAACGGTATGCGGTACGTGCCGGACCTAACCTATCATATACATGTACTATCAAAGGTCAGGTCTAAATTAAAGGGAATATTATCTTTAGTAGAAACTTCCGTGACAATCACCATTTTCTCGTTGTATTTGGCCTTGACAGTGCTATCTGGTATGGGATCTTCCCATGTACGTTCAACTTCCTCATTTTGAGCCACTTAAGACGTGTAGACAAATATGTTTACCTCATTATGTACACTTAATTGAAAAAGACTTTATAATATCACTTAAAAAAGTATCATCCAGTAAAAAAAAACAACAAAAAAACGTATGGTATGGCTGTGTTGAGAGGCTCCGTTTTCTGAATGATGATTACATGATATATTTCACTTCTTTTAGAAAGCCACAGATGACAACTATGAACAATATGAAGAATCGGTCTGATAGAGCCTATAGTGGGTTGTTATGAAAATGCATATCAGTGTTCACATTACCCAGCCTCGGGTTGAGCGAAGCTCAATATCTGCATAAGGCAGCTTAATATCTCCTCAAGTTAACAGTAGTCGGGTTGACATAACACGGTAATCAAGGAACATTTCGTGCGGTATTTTCAGGTAATTAATATTCAGTGAACAGCGGCATTTGATAAGCATATAATTTGAAAGTATTTCATTTGTCCAAAATGAGATAACAACCGGAGAGACAAAAAATGGATAAATTCTCGAAAGACCAAAATTGCCGAAGTCACTTTAGCCTATTTTTTTCGAAGAATTGAAGTAGGTACATCAATAAACATTATATAAATATCATCTATTATCATAACTGCGTAACATTTAACAATTTGAATTATTTTTACCGTAGTTAACTTCAGAAATTAAGATTTGAAAATTACTACCCACTGTTTTGAGATATGACGAGAGAGCAAAAAAGACATAATATAAAATGAAATTTTATCATTTTCCCAAACATTACTGCATATGAAAGATGTTTATTTTAATAGATGAATATACTGTAACGCTGCAGTGATGTCTGCAATTATTCAAGTACTGTTCACCATAACACAGATCAAAAGATTGCAGATTTAATGAGAGTTCCTCGTGAAACGGAAAAGACAGTCCTACCCTTAAATTTAATTTCTAATTAAGATATTTTCAACATCAAATGTTTCTCACATAGCTTGTAGGGTCCTATTTAATATGCAAAAAGAATTTTGAAGATATATTGTAAAATAAAGAAATTAAATGGTAGGACCGTGCTTTCCGTTTCTGACTAAATTTTAGTCAAAAGACGGCCCATATACAAAATTTATTTATCTTCTAGTTGAAAAATTTTCAAAATAAATGATTTTGTTATAGCCACGAGTGTTATCTTTAAGATGCAAAAAGAATTTTGAAGATATCTTAGGAAATCAAAAAGTTAAAGGGAGAACGGTTTTTCGTTTTTGGGTCGTACTTTACTTTTACGACGGGCCGTGTTTTAAACCGTATTTGAAACTCGGATTTTTACAGGCATTTTCGTCGCACAAATACGCGTTGGCGTAGTTGTGTTCTGTCAATAACGCTCTACTGGGTTGTTTCCGTATTGTTTGACGCTTACAAGCATTAAATCTCACTCGAAAATCACGTTCTACCTGCATACTAGGTTTTGTACTGTCGGTTTGCATGCAGGGAATTCCCAGTACGTCACGTGACCAGAACTTGGGTTTTTTAATTATTTTCTTTCTAAACATGATGTATGTCGAAATATTTGTCCTCTATAACATATTTTGAACAAATTTAACTGTTAACCTAAACATTAACAATTTATTTTGTGTTATTTGGTAAAATTACATTTTTCACCGGACAAAAAAACGATAACTACGGCCGAACTGTGGCGTTATCGACCGAAGCTCATTAGGGGAAGCCTTCCTTAAGTGGGGTATATATATAAATATGTAAGTGATAGCACAATATGTATCGTGATCGGAATTATGAATAGATGCATGTTAAGAATTCCGCGCTAAATGGGGCTAGGGGGTGCGGGCAGTAAAATGCATTTTCATCACCTGACATGAATAGGCTTCTATTTTTCATGTAGTATTTAACTTGATATTTCTTGTTCAAATAATTATGAAAACGTTTTTAATTATGTTAGTTGCTGAGATTTCTAAGGTGGCAACAATTATGATAATTAACTTTAATTATTACTACGCCATATAAAAGAAAGTTGTTGCAAGAAATTGTTGTAACTTGTAATGCAGTCAGAAATATAACTGAAAGTATTCAAGTGATTTTAGTTATGTTACCAAACTGCTGGTATTAAATAGAAAAAAATGTTGTTTGCTCTTTATTCGAAAACCTACATTTAATAAATACAGACATCCTATTCAATCATGAATCAATGAAAACCACGAAGTGTTAAATATCTTTTGTCACTTAACGAAACAAGTTTCTTTGTATAATAAAAATGCCCTGTAACTAAACCTTTAAAACTTCAGTAGTGACAATGGTAGCACGACAATGTGTAATAACTGTAAAACAAGATAGGCACTTTACTGAAGACCTAAAATGGTGCAAGTGAATACCATAACTGTATTTACAACTTCTGCTTAAATGTCTTTAAACAGTGTTTCGAGTTTATTTCACGTTATTAAGTCCAAAATTTCATTCTTCGCACTTTATTACCTTTTATCTTAATCTACTTTGAAGTGTGGTGTGGTGGTTTGGTCTTGAGCGCATTTCAAGTTGCTGTTACTTCAACTGAATCACCAGGCAACAAATACATTCGTGGCTTAAACGTTGCGTTTTACCTAGTGTGCAAAGTATTTAACATTATGCAATCAAAATATCCAACAAGAGATTAAACTTAAAGGAGATGGTCGCAGTATGAATTCAATCTATCTAAAGAACAAAGTTATAATCAATCCTTATCAGATGCGAATACTAACAAGCCGCAAAATTTACTGAGTATGATGCAATTCAAGAATTAGTAGGTCCACTGTTTCAAGGTTCTGTCAATTAAAACTATGTAATATAAATTTCAGTTATGCCGTGATATACCACTACCATACAGAATATATTTGTTTCGACAATTAGTGTGGTGGGAAGCTGTCATGGCAAACTGAGTCATGCGGCCATGACAGCTTCAATCAAAGTCTCTCTCTCTCCTTCTGTGTCTCTCTCCACACACGCGCGCACAAGTGAACGAACTCTTACACACTTAACCATGTTTGCACATAACACCAACATTTAGAATCCTCTTACGTTGTGCGGAGAAGAAAGTGCGCTACATGTATATGCTAACAGACATGGGCTTCTAAATATGCAGAATAATTCACATTTTTGAATCTGGTTTAAATTCTCTCGTGTTGTCTTCTTTTTGGGTCTGCGGGAACTTTGTCTTCTGAATACAGTCATTCCTGTTTCGACTTTTTCACTTTTGTATAATTGTGACTATTATTTAAACTAGCAAGATTGCTACGATTATCATTATTTGAAAGAACAAGAAACCGATACTTTAATTAAGTGTTTCGTTAAGCTTTGAACACCTGTAACCTTCTAGTCTTTTCACTTAAACAACTCGGTGCTATTTACTTAAATCAGATAAGTTGTTATTCGTTGGCATATTAGCGTCAAGTTTTTTAACATGCAAAAACGTAAATGAATGATATATGTAAAGATATTTGTCTGAGAATTAAGAAACAAGCTTTTTTTTTATTTATCAATAAAAAAATAAACATTTATTGATAAAATCGACAGGGACTCAAAGGTACCTGTTCGATCCTATCAAAGAATGATGATAAGAAGTGGAGGTTAGATGTTTTTATAGAAAAAACAATTAAAACATCATATATAATTATATATATTTGTGTTTGTGTGCTTGCGTGTGAGGATGTGTGTACGTTGGTGTGACAATAGTCTATTGCTCTTCTCATTTAAACATATTAGTAGGATCACGACGAAACGGTTAATGCTAGAGTTTGTTTAAGTTGTTTCCGTCAGTTTTAGACATTTAACGGAAAATGCCTAATAAGAGAACGATTATAATCAATAATCGATACGACTGTTAATGACTGGTATTTACCAAAAAAACGGATCAATAATATCATGTTTAAATATATACATACAATATCAGCTAAAGATTGAATTATTATTGTAGCATTAACTTTAATTAACTGCGATTTATGTAAAACAAAATGTACAGAAAACTAAAATTGGTTAATACCTTGGAGAAAACACGTGGAGATGATAATGTTTAATTATTATATTATACTTCTGGACACAGCAAAAACTACCATTTTGTTCCATAAACTTAGTTAATTATGGCATCTGGAGTAAATGTTCTAAACATAATAACAACAGCTTCTAATGAAAGTACAGAAATGTGCTGTGAAGTTTGTGAAAAGCAAACTGGGAAAACTATTTCAGCGACATTTTTATGTGTAGAGTGTTTGAAATTTATGTGTACAGATTGTCATGAAATATCCAAGCCAAACCACACCATAAAAGAAAATGTCAACACACCGCAACCCATTTCTACAGACACATGTAACATTCACATTGATGAAATAGTGAAATTTTACTGCACACGTTGCCAGACAATAGCATGTACTCAGTGCAGGCAAACTTTCCATGGTGAACTGTGTGATTTAAAATTGATATCACAAATAGTACAGTAGAAGAACAAGTTTTAGAAGACAGGCGCGTAGGAGCTGGGGCCGCAGGAGCCGCCACCGCGGCCCCAATATTTCGGCAAGTCGCGGCCCGGTGGCCAAGTCTCAAACAAAACTAAAAAAAGACTATTTTGCGCATATGCAATACCATTAGCAGTAAACTCGAACCATAAGATAGTCGTCTTTTTACCGACAATCGTTATCGGCTTAGCTAATACACAGTCAAGTGTCAACGTCCAGATACGGTGAAGTGCCGGGAGTTACCCCAGGGTGTTCAAGCCACGGTTAAGTTAATCCCAGTTAAATGTAATGAAATAAGTAGCGCGAAACAATGTCGTATTCTAAGACCATAAATTGCAAAGTAAAAGAAAGTGGTTAACTACGAGCGCTTCAAATTTAAAAATATTTTATTTGATAACATTAACTTCATTTCCTAGTAAGGAACATTCAGTAAATATATATATATATATATATATATATATATATATATATATATATATATATATATATATATATATATATATATATATATATATATATATATATATATATATATATATATATATATGACATTATTACTGATGCGCCTGCTCAGTATGGTATCTCGTACTGTCGGCATAGGGATGCTTCAAAAGAAAGTTAAAATTCGGGGCTGTTCAGCGCCAGACCAGTTTTCTTTGTTCATTTAGTTTGTTTTTAGTTTTTTTTAAGTTTGTTTTATGAAAAATATGCATACCAATTTGCCTTCATTTTCCTTTTTAGATGAAATCAAAGACGTGCATTGAAACAACGGGTTATACTGCGCGGTGCACGGTACACAAAGGCTCAGGAAAATTCCAGTTTCCCTTTGAGGATCAGGGAAGTGTGTAACATTAATTTTATCTAATACCAAGAAATTACGTTTTCCTAGTCAGTTAACTACATGTCTTAAATGATGTACTATACAGCAACTGTTCAACATATATATAATTCAATATGTTATAATTTTGACACACAAAGACAAAATGCGACCTGTGGCCTATATGACCAGTGTAGAGACCCATGACAGAGCCCTACACTCACTCGGTTTGCCATATTGTCAGCACTTCACTTGTGATGTTTCTAGATCTAGTTTTCAGGGGCGGATCGAACGGACTATCTTCCTGGAAATGTTGCGTCAGACCCCCTTAGTTTTTGATTCTCTTCGGACTGTCTATGTCAACCAAAATGATCAGAAACTAAACTCTAATAACCCTTGTTTTCTCATGGCGTGTCCCAATTTTCTTTTTTATTTAAGAAACATTCTCTATTTTACCATATATATGATTTAAGTTCAATATTTTTTTTAGTTTATTTTTTTTTGTAGAAGTACATGCATTTATATATGATGAGTCAATAATAGCACACGTGCGTGGATGTTCCTACTACAAGACTAATGAGGTTCCAGCAGACGGATGCCACAAGCAGAAATTCCCTTGCGAGGATAACCCGGTGGTGAGGTGACTCTTCGAACGTCACAATGTTACACAGATGATCAACTTTGAGGGAGAGGCCTGCGTCTCTAGCTCCAGCCACTCAGCACAAGCTCAGACTGCAGCGGCAGCTAGAATATCGGGAATACCGCAGGGACATGTTTTAAGTCTCGCTCTGTTCAGCGTCTTTGTTACAACGGTTTATTTGTTCAATTAAGTTACATTTGACCAAGGTCCTGTCCGATCAGACTGAGATAAAATAGTAATATAATCAAAGTTATTGTAGTTTAGACTGCGAGTCATTAGAAACATTCATTATGCAAAAACTTTCTATAGATCTGAGAAAACAAATTAAAAATGGTTATATCAAGTTGTTCAGTTTTCTTTCTTTGATGTTTTTTATTTAACAACAAATTATGTCCATTAAACACGGCTTCCCCTCAAGCACACCCTCCCCTACCATCTTCATGTCTACAAAAACAATAAGGATTTCCAGCATATTTTCTCGAATGACAATTACTTTGCTGTGTATAAAAACAAGTCGATACGATAAAACATTTCGGTTTTTATTCCCCGCGACCTAGGGGGATATAGGAATCGTCTTCGTGTGTCCGTCTTTCCGTCTGTGTGTGCGCATCCGGATTTCGTGTCCGCTCAATAACTTCACCCCATCAAGACGATGTGCAGAACTTCCAACCTGGCCAGTCCAAGATCAAGTGCGTCAATGGCGTTAAAGTTTTGAGTCATGTATTTTGTGTCTGCTTCATAATTTCCAAACCTCTGACAGGAATTTCATGAAATTTGCATCAAATGATAACCTCACTAAACATTTTCAGAACCTATGTTTCAACCTTGCTGGCTCAAGGAGAAGGCCACAAAGGCAAGTCCAAGGTTTGAACCCTGTATTTTGTGTCCGCTTCTTAATTTTTAAACCCTTAAAAGGAATTTTATTACCGGTGAAAGTAATGAATCCTATACGTATACGTTTTAATCATTGCAAAAGCTTAACCCCGAATTAAATAGCAAAATGAGATTTACAAAACACAGAGTACTAATCAATATAACCGTCATTATATTGCAACTTACAAAATCTTTTGTTAGAAATGGTTGAAGAACTTGTTTTAAAATGACTTTTGTCTATTTTTATCATTCATTTTTTAACTTTCTGTTAAACCTGTGTGTGACCTGTTTGACAATATTAGAATTAACAAGCAATCAAAAAAAGATAGAAGCAGGTGTAACATCGATGCCCTGATTTAGTTTATGACACATGGTAATTGTATAGTTGTGCCAGCATGTCACTGACCACGTCCTCGTTATCTCGCAATACACAGGAAATGTGTGACTGCAGCAGAATAACTATTACGATCACTGCAAAACTTTTGAATAAGGTTTAATAAATCTATATTTTTTGCAATTTTAAAGAAATCCGGAGATTTTTACTTTAAATCCGGAGATCCGGAGAATTAACTTAAAATCCTGAGATTTCGGAGATTTGGCAGGCCTGGAAATCGGATAACTACATGATGCTTTACTAGAGAAAAAACTTTCGGATTTTCCTGTATGTGTCCAATGCTCACTTGCAAAAGTAGTACAGATGTTGAAAACATGTAGCACTCTTGATTTTATTTTGCTCCAGTGGGTCCTTAAAAAAGTGTGCCGTCATTCGCTTTTTCGTCAATGTGTCTGTTTCAACAGTCATTAGGATGGGATATCAAACATTTTTCTCAATTTTTGGGTAAGGAGAAGAATATTTTGGGTAACACTTGAGAATATTTATGCTTGCACATATATTGAAACGTATATCGGCCTCGCTATGTTGTATAAATTTGTATAAATTTATAAAACAAAGTGCGTCCAAATGGGTGCGAGAAGTCTCTTTAAAACACCTTAAAATAATTGACTTGTCTTTTTCAATATCTTAGTCATCAATAAATTTAATAAATAAAGCGACAAATAAAAATACTCGCCCTACAGAATTTGACTTTTCTGTAGATATCCGGCCAATTCAAAGCGTCAGGAAATAAACACAATTGAGTGAGATGTTGTCTTATTATCAGCAAAACAAATAACAATGTTGAGTGGATGGGTAGGGCGTATCACGTAAACACTTAGAAGAATTCGATCACAGCTAAAGATAATACGCTATAATTATATTCTGTCAATCACAAATGCCAAAAATTGCAATGCACTTGATTCTATCATTCAATGGTTTCCTGCATATAACATATGACTCACAACCCAAATCAGTAAGAGGGACATTTATAAAAATATTCAAAGCTAGAATATTTTCATAAATAATTATTGCAGTCCAAAATAAAAAGGGAAAGTCTTTTTTCCCTTTTGAAATCAGTTTTGCTACAGAATGATATTTCATAGCAAACAGCTGTCTATATTAGACGTTTTGCTCTATAAATGCAGTGAATGTTGATCATTTTAGAAGAAATTTCTGCTGAAAATCTCTTAAAGGTCCATAATTATGAATACAGGAACTGCAGTGGAAATTAATAATAACCCTTGATTCTATATAATTTCACCTGCAATTTCAGCTAGAAATTTCACTCTCATACATGTAACTGTAATATTTGTTCAAATTGCAATATCTTCTAAACATTATATTTCTAGCAGAAATTTCTGCTGGAAATTTACCGAAACAAATGGTGATGGAGAACATTCTTTGAACTTTCCAGCAGAAATTTCTGCCAGAAAATTTATCGAAATACAAGCTGGTGCAAAAAGTTTATTGCACTTTCCAGCAGACATTTCAGCTGGAAACTTTTCCGAAATGTTGGTCCAGAACCTTTTTTCAGCAAACAGTTATATTTAAAATATAAAATTAATATAAATTATGGAGCAACGTCGTAAGATCATTAAAAGTTGAATAATTTTGGTCGTTCAAACATAAACTATGAGCATAAAAATGTATTTGCCTAGCTTTACGTTCAATAATTGTCGATATGAAGACTCAATTAACGTCTAACATAAACATATAGACTTTGTGTTTAGTCATGAAACAGATAAGTTGAAAAAAGTAATTACATAACTTAGCAAGCATAGCTGAAAACATCTTGGGAAAATTGTAGGTGCGAAAATATCATTCACGGACATGATATAAAATATGACGCTTTTTGCTTATTTCTTAGTAAAAGTATCAAATAATAAAAAAACAACAGTAAAATAAATAAATCTAAGAAAGCTACATCATTTATCTAATTTTACAAAAACATAAATTTAATGGTTCATTTATGTGAAGAACTACTTATTAAAATTAGATAAATGATGTAGATTTATTAGATTATTCAACTTTTAATGTTATTAAGACGTTTATCCATAATTTATGTTATTCTTATTTTTTTTAATTGAAATGTTCGCTAAGAAAATGTTCTGCACATTTCGGTAAAGTTTACAGCTGAAATTTCTGCTGGAAAGTGCAATAAACTTTTTTGCACCAGCTTGTATTTCGATAAATTTTCTGGCAGAAATTTCTGCTGGAAAGTTCATATCATGTTTTCCACCACCATTTGTTTCGGTAAAATTTCCAGCAGAAATTTCTGCTAGAAATATAAAGTTTAGAAGATAATGCAATTTACTGCTACATGTATGAGAGTGAAATTTCTAGCTGAAATTTCAGGTGACATTTTATAGAATCAAGGGTTATTATTAATTTCCAGTGTTCCTGTATTCATTATTTTGGACCTTCAAGAGATTTTCAGCAGAAATTTCTTCTAAAATGATCAACATCCACTGCATTTATAGAGCAAAACGTCGAATATAGGCAGCTGTATGCTATGAAAAATCGTTCTGTAGCAAAACTGATTTCAAAAGGGGAAAAAAGATTTTCCCTTTCTATTTTGGACTGCAATAATATTATTATTTTAAAAGCTAGTTAAACTTTTCTGTAAAATGCTGCGACAAACAAGAAGACCTATGCCCCTTCAGAATTTTGTGAAAAAGCACTTTTAACCAATAATGGTGTTCAATGCGCAAAACAAATTAAGCTACAGTTCTAGCCTTCAGTCCAATGACATTTAAAAAAGCCCCACCTAACCCTTCTTCTTTGTTTTTCTGATAAAAAGAAAGTAGTATAACGGTCTCGCTATGTTGTAAAAAGTTATAAAATATTGTGGCCACTGGCACTTGACCAGCCCTGCCCCGCTCCATCTTCTTTGTTAGCTGATAATGAGAAAAACTGTCGTCCAGTGTTTCATATGCCTGACCCCCTAAATTTGTCGATTATCTAATTTTACAGAAAACCAAGTCAATTTCCTTCAGGCGAGTCTAACTTTTTGTCGCTTAAAATTTACAGATGAGCAATGTTGAAAAAGACATGTCAGTCTTTTTCGTGCGTCTTAAACAGACAACTCATAAAATTTTTGACACAATATTTCATAATTTTATACAAAATAGCGAGGCCCCAATATTTTTGACAAGTCGCGGTTCTTTTGGCGATTATGCAATGCCATAAACATTTATATCGTACCATAAGATCGTCGTTTTTACCTGTAAATCGTTATCGGCTGAGCTTATACATAGTCAAGTGTCAACGTCAAGGAAACTGTGATGTGTCGCGGGATTGCCTCATGGTGTTAAACCAACGGTTGAGTAAGGAGCTAATCCCAATTAAATGTATCAAATACGTAGCGCGAAACAATGTCGTATTCGAAGACCATAATCGGCAAAGTTGAAGAAAGCGCTCAAAATTGTATATTTTATTTAATAAAGTTAACATCGTTTCCAAAGGAAAATTCAGATTCAAATTTCTGGATATGACACTAATGGATGAATCTTTATTTATCTGACCATTGTACAATTATTACTTTGGAATATGAAGTTGAAAGAACAGACGTATAATTTACGAACCGTGATCTTTTTGTTGGTTGCAGTATTTCAGTCCTCGAATACGATGATTTAAACGTTTTATATACACCAATGACTACATATAATTGTTGTATAAAATAAGAAACTTATTATATAGACATATCAATGATAATATGCAGCCAAAATCATCTCTTCCGCGGCCCCAATGTTCAAATCGCTCCTACGTGCCTGGAAGAAATAAGAAAAGAACTTCAAGAAGAAATAAGGAGCTCTTCAAACAACTTAGATGACCAAAAGATGAAAATAAGTTACAAGGTTGAAGAGCGTTCATATATTTAGGGCGATAAATAATTGAATAGAGTCCTTTAAAGAAGAACTGAAACGGAGTATTGCTGCCGAAATACTACCAAGTGATGAAAATTTATTGATTAAATGTTATCTTAAATCGTTTTGTGTTTATTTGTCATAGTATCAGTATATTAGAGGATAAACATTTTGTGTTTCCGACGTGTGTCGCTCTCCCTGTCCCTGTCTCACTGATCTCCTCTCCCTCACTTTTTCTATATGTCTGTGTTATACTCAATGACATATTGTTTCTGTTAATTGTTGAGAAATTGAGTTATCCTAACAAAAGAAAGAGTATTGCGGTTAATGCTTGCTGATCTTCTTACGATTTACTTCCCTTTAAAAATGGAAACTAATTTTTAAAGAAGGTTTCAAGTTTCTGTCACAGCATTATTACATTCAATTTAACTGAAAATCTCGGAAACTTAAAGTTGAACCATGTTCTTTTCTATTTTCTTTCTGGTAAAACAACAGATGTAGATAATTTCTGTCTATGCATTAAAAGAATAATACCAACGCGATTTAAAGAATGTGAATGGGGAACATATAATTGTGTTAAATATTTACAAGATAACAGAATCAAATTTTATTTGTATAAAATGATTCAAAAATCATATTTGTATCAACACAAAAAGGGACAACCGTTCAAAACTTTGTTCATGTTTTTTGACACGCATAAATCAGAATAAGTAGATGTAAAATTAATGCATAGCAATACTATGCATAGTTTTTTTTTAAATTGCGTCAAGGTATAATAGTCAATGCAGTATATGAAAAAAAACATACGTTTGAAAGTGATCACATAATTATGAAAATTATTCCGGCTCTAAATATGACCATAACCCAATTTTAACTAAAACTATAACTAATATCAGTGAACACAAGAAACCCAACAATTGAATATTCGTGTTTCAGTTCACTTAATTCATGTACAATCAAACCAGTGTCGAAGTCTACCTGTAAACCAAGATCACCTGTGGTTTAGACCAATTGTAAACAAAGATCTACTAAGTATGTTTAAGACCACCTGTAAACAAAGATCACATGTGGAAAAGACCACCTTTAAACAAAGATCTACTGTGTTTAAAACCAATTGTAATTAAAGGTCTACTGTGTTAAAGACCACCTGTAAACAAAGGTCACCTGTGGCAAAGACCACCTGTAAACAAAGATCTACTGTGGTAAATACCACCTGTTAACAAAAATAACCTGTGGTAAAGAACACCTGTAACCAAAGATCTACTGTGGTTAAGACCACTTGTAAACAAAGATCACCTGTGGTAAAGAACACCTGTAAACAAAGATCTACTGTGTTAGAGACCACCTGTAAACAAAGATCACCTGTGGTAAAGAACACCTGTAAACAAACATCTACTGTGGTAAAGACCACCTGTAAACAAAGATCACCTGTGGTAGAGACCACCTGTAAACAAAGATCTACTGTGTTAAAGACCACCTGTAAACAAAGATCACCTGTTCTTAGACCACCTGTAAACAAAGATCTACTGTGTTAAAGACGACTTGTAAACAAAGATCACATGTGGAAAAGACCACCTTTAAACAAAGATCTACTGTGTTAAAGACCACCTGTAAACAAAGATCACCTGTGGTAAAGACCACCTGTAACCAAAGATCACATCACCTGTTGTTAGGACCACCTGTAAACAAAGATCACCTGTGGTAAAGAACATCTGTAAACAAAGATCACCTGTGGTTAAGACCACCTGTAAACAAAGATCTACTGTGTTAAAGACCACCTGTAAACAAAGATCATCTGTGTTAAAGAACACCTGTAAACAAAGATCACATGTGGAAAAGAACACCTTTAAACACCTGTAAACAAAGATCACCTGTGGTAAAGAACACCTGTAAACAAATATATACTGTGTTAAAGACCACCTGTAAACAAAGATCACCTGTGGTAAAGACCACCTGTAAACAAAATCACCTGTGGTTAAGACCACCTGTAAACAAAGATCTACTGTGTTAAAGACCACCTCTAAACAAAAATCACCTGTAGTGAAGACCACCTGTAAACAATGATCTACTGTGTTAAAGACCACCTGTAAACAAAGGTCATCTGTGGTAAAGAACACCTGTAAACAAAGATCACATGTGGAAAAGAACACCTTTAAACAAAGGTCTTCTTTGTAAAAGACTACTTGTAAATAAAGGTTTACTGTGTTAAAGACCACCTGTAAAGAAAGATCACATGTGGTAAAGACCACCTGTAAACAAAGATCAACTGTGGTAAAGAACACCTGCAAACAAAGATCACCTGTGATTACGACCACATGTAGTTAAAGATCATCTGTGGTAAAGACCACCTGTAAACAAATATCTACTGTGTTAAAGACCACCGGTAAACAAAGATCACCTGTTGTTAAGACCATCTGTAAACAAAGATCTACTGAGTTAGGACCACCTGTAAACAATGATCACCTGTGGTACAGCCCACCTGTAAACAAAGATCACCTGTGGTAAAGACCACCTGTAAACAAAGATCACATGTGGTTAGGACCACCTGTAAACAAAGATCTACTGAGTTAAAGACCACCTGCAAACAAAGATCACCTGTTGTTAGGACCACCTGTAAACAAAGATCACCTGTGGTAAAGAACATCTGTAAACAAAGATCACCTGTGGTTAAGACCACCTGTAAACAAAAATTCATTGTGGTAAAGACCACCAGCAAACAAAGATCACCTGTTGTTAAGACCACCTGTAAACAAAGATGTACTGTGTAAAAGACCACCTGTAAACAAAGATCACCTGTGCTTAAGACCACCTGTAAACAAAGATCTACTGTGTTAAAGACCATCTGTAAACAAAGATCACCTGTGGTAAAGACCACCTGTAAACAAAGATCACCTGTATTGAAGAACACCTGTAAACAAAGATCACCTGTGATAAAGACCACCTGTCAACAAAGATAATCTATGATAAAGACCACATGTTATTTGTCCCACTGACTGATTTGAAGAACCACTGCGCCTGTGAAAAAACAACCTGTTTTCAAACACCACTTTTCTGTCTTCCCTTGAGTGGCCTTTGAAGACAGGCTTGACTGTAATATGAACATAATATGCATAATTTTCTTGATCTGACACTGGCGGATTAAGACTGGGCGCACCCGGCGCGCGCCTCCTTTAAAATTGATTTTTTTTTAATTTTTAAAGTTAACTCAATATCAGAGAAGAAATACGAATACAATAAATTAAAATGCTTAAATTGTATATTGAAATGAAAATAACTATTTTTTTCGGTACGATCTCAAATATGCAAAGACTCATTTAAAATATGTATGAAACAGTTTCTTTGCAAGGGGACATACATTCGTAGTTGAGCCTTAAAAGTGCGTACCCTCCAACATGACATCTTGGATCCGTCTGTGGATCGATACATAAAAAATGTGCAATTTTAAACATCAAACACTGCCAATATCAAAGAATTAAACAATCTTGAATTCCTCAAAAAATTTTATCAGTGTAAACTATTTCGACTAGTGGTTGAAACCCGAGACTGTATCTATTCAAGTAAGGCTATGCAACTTTGGATTTATGCCAAACCATAGTTCAAGAAAAACTGTAGTATTATTTTATTTTGCAATGGTTTAATTTTCGCGAATTTCGAGCTACTGAAATTATGCGAAATTCAAATTAAACCCCAGCAGGATTTCACTTTATATCAACGTATCTTAATAGATTAATAAAAATATGCGAAAAATGCCCGCAGAAAAGGAGTCAATCGCTGTTTTGTGCGAGAAAATTTATCCTCGCGAAATTAAATAATACCACGTTACTAAAACCAGTGATCTAAGTTGTTAAGTCAAATGTGTTTCTATGCAACAGACATACAAACGGCATCTATATAAATCTAATTCCAAGTTATTATATCGTGATTCACGATTAATGATAATTCATAAATAAAAGTTAACTAATTTCATAACTGAATATTACGTCTTATTCTCTCTTTACATATATTTAGTTATTAGAAGCTCGTAGCAGGAAATGTGTCTTCGGTAATGAATTTCGATATTTTAGTTTTCTAGTAATAAAAATATCAGTAAAATACAATTATATTTTTCATATTACCTAAAACTTGATGATTATACACATTTTGACAATATGATAGTATTTTATCGATAAATCCGTTTTTTATGTCTTCTTTATGACGTCATTTATGAAGATGCCCTTTCCCGTGACCCACCCCTAATTTGATTCCATGCTGTAATGCAGCATGCTATATTAAAAAAAATGAATCCCTTTAAGAGACAATAAACTTCAATCGATGACTTTATGAATCGTTTAAAACAGAGTCCGGTGAATGTTTGCGAATCCGGTGAAATTGCAAACTCATGTACCCTTTTTAAGGATCCTACACTAAATGTTTTTTATTTAATATATAGTTGGGGGGCCTAATATTAAAACGTACTATGTTTTGAACCAATATCTTCAACAATGAGTGAGCTATCGTGTCTCAAACACCAAAATCGCCATGGCGATTTTGGAAACGCCATGGCGATTTTTCGTCGCCATGAAATCCCCATGGCGATTTTTAGCCATAAATTTGAAATGGCGTTATTTCGCCATGGCGATTTTCAATCATTTTTCCGAAATCGTTTATACGCATTGAAAAGTAACGTTAGAATCATTATTGAACTTCTCCCCATTTCAAATAGCGGTTAAAATCATTTTTGAAAATCGCCATGGCGGTTTTTCGCAATGTAAAAAATGGCGGAATTTCGCAATCAATTTATGGCTAAAAATCGCCATATATTTTATTGCTATTTTTAGCCATAAAATTTATGGCGAAAAACTTAATTGTTTTATGGCATCGATTTTGATAAGATCAAACAGGGATAAATATTTCCAATAAGACCGACCCATTTTTTACTGTCGTGAAGTTTACTTATTGTGTACGTTGCAATTCATGTGTTTAATTTGAACTTATATTTGAACTGCAGCGTCTTTAAATGATATATAACTATATATATTCATTACTGATCTTAGACTTCACAATCTCAAAAACACACTATTTAGATATGCGAGTGTCAATTTAACTCCATAGAAGGTCTACATGTAGACTCAATATTCACATCCAACTCGATGCTCAATTTTTGCTGTTTTTGTGTTGTTTGATGGATTTCTGTACTTAAATGTTTAAATAAATAATGGTACACAGACTTCAGCTTAATTTCCGAATAAATGCGATTTCTTTAGATAAGATTATCTAGTGTGTTCCGTATGGAAAAACTTAAATTAATTATCCCCCTTTATCGCGATGCACGATGGCACGATGGTGAAATCACGATGGTACGATGTCAAGATGATGAAAACGCGATGGCACAATGGTGAATTCACGATAGCACGATGGTGAAATCACGAATGCACGATGGGACGATGGTGTAAATGCGATGTAATCACGGTTTCATCATCGTACAATCGTGGTTTCACCATCTTGCCATCGTACCATTGTTGTTTCACCCTCGTACCATCGTTGTTTCAGCATCGTGCCATCGTTGTTTCACCATCTTGCCATCTTTGTTTCATCATCGTGCCATCGTTGTTTCACCAACGCACATCATTTTTTCATCATCTTGCTATCGTCAGTTCACCATCGAGCCATCGTTGTTTCACCATCATACTATTGCCTTCCGGTAGTCATGTGCAGTAAAATCCGCTGATGTACATTAACTTTTTAGCAGAAGGTTGTAAGACAATGTACATCTGCGGATTTTACTGCGCATTACTACAGGAAGGCGATGGTAAGATGGTGAAATAACGATGGCACGATGAATAAACAACGATGTCACAACGATGGCACTATGGGGAAATAAAAATAGCACGATGGTAAAACAACGATAGCACGATGATGAAACAATGATGGCACGAAGGAGAAACAACGATGGTACGATGGCACGATGGATAAACCACGATGATACGATGGCACGATGATGAAATCACGATGGTACAATGAGGACAACGCGATATTACATCGCGTTTTCACCATCGTGCCTTCGTGTTTTCGCCATCGTGCTATCGTGGTTAAACCATCGTGCTTTTGCGTTTTCATCATCGTGCCATCGTGCATTACGGTAAAGGAAGAACAAATTATGTTTGTCCGTAGTTACCACAAGTTTCGTCACAAATGCTGGAACAGTCGAAAGTTCACACAGTTCGAACAAACAGTATTGATACGATATCTTTTTGTCAAAGAAGATGTTTTGTCTTCAACAGTTTCTGAAAGTAATAGTTAATAGTACATTTTCACCTGTTACGTTCCGTGTGTTTTATGTGTTTGTTGGCGAAGCAACACTGCCTCGTTTGTGTAAATGAGGTGTGGACACTATTTGTAAGTAACAATTTATTTCATTTATGAATCTATTTATACACTAAGAAAGTAATTTGAAATTATGTTTCTTATAGTCAATAGTCAATAGCAAATTAAAGGAATAATGTTAACTTTTGGGTTCACTCCAAATCACTCCGACACGACCCACATATACATATGCTAAATGTAATCAAATGCATAATAAATTATAGATCTATATACATTCAGGATCAAACTTTGTGCTGCTTGCGTGTATAAACATATGACTGCGTTTAACCCGGTGCTAGACTGCAAGCGCTGTAAATTTCAACATCAGTACCGCCTATATAGGCTTATGCAAACTGTTGCTGCAAAAACTTCAAAACATTTCGAGTTTATTGATTTTCGAAGTTTCCAACATCTGCATGTATGATTATCACTATTTGAAAATACTATGATACCGTGTTTTAATATTCCGATTTTTTACGATGTTAAAAAGTTGCTTGTTGGGGGTAAAAGTGTTGTTTTAGAAAACTGACTACAGATTAAATATTCTAGTTAATTGTCCTTATGGAGTCTGAGACCCGAGACATTCTTCATTTGATATTGGCAACTTAAAGCGCTCCGAACTCAATGAAATAAAATAGCACCCGGGGAAAGTTTTACACAAACATATATTTATTTAATAATTAAAATTGATTTTAAAACTAAATTAACTAAAAAATTAGAGAAAAACGTGAACACATTATGAAACAATATTTGAATATGTTCTAAACGGTATAAAAAAAATAAGAAAGAACTTTTTGGAGAAAAACAATAGCAGTATATTGGCACAGTATAAACATGGCAAAAAATCGGCGAACCGAATGATTCAGAAGTGCATTCAATTTGTGGGAAAAAGCTCGGTTATTAAAAAATTCTATTGAATTCCTGGTAGAAAAATTGGTTGCATGGGTATGAAAGAACATGCATAAAAGGGAACTGGCGTTTTATTGGCGGACGTCAAACTTTATATCATGTGTTATAAATGTAACTCCCTTTTTAAGGTTTTCTAACTTTTCTTTTCCTCAAATCTGTCATTTTTGAGCAGTTGAAATGAGTATCTATTACTTGTTATTAGATACAGAAGGGGTCGAAGATAACGATGTTACACACAAACCTTTCCAATGCATTAATTAAAAATGGTTAGAAGAGAAAATTTAAATATTAGGCGCTGCACTGTAAAACTATCTATTTTTCCTTTCAATGATTATAATCAAACGTTGTTATGTATTATGCTGATCTCTGAACAACCAGACCCTATAAAAACTTATTTGAAAGAACCACGGATGACTACTGCATGTCTGTTCTTAATTGTCAATCTCAGACCGGAACTACCCAGTAACAGGTGCGCGTTACAAAGGGAGGTAACTTAAGACAGAATATTGAGATAACTCTTTATATTGGTAGGACCCCATTGCGCGAAATGAAATTCCAGCAAAATTAAAAAAAACCATTATATTGCGTCTTATAAGGATAATTCAGCTTTGCGTATATACAACTTCGCGAATTTATGTCTGCGCGAAAATGTCATTCGCGGCTTCCCGACGAAATTAAATGATACCACAGTAGATGTTAAGGTTTTAGAACTGTAATATTCAATTTTGCTGATGGTATTCTGCTGTTTTCATTTCCAAGTACATCCATTTAGACATCTAAACAATAGTTTTCAAAAACATTTACCTTCCATGAGAAATTCAGTATTTTAGAAGGGACCCCTCTGTTTTGAAAAATGGGCTGTAAAATCAAACATACTAGAAGCTAAGATCATCTTCATTTCTTTTAAAGATTGTAAAATGTTGTGATATAAAGGCTTATTATTAAATGGGCACATGCCTGAACAGGAAAAACAAACATTTTGTTTGGAATTTATTTCTTAAACTTTATAAAGTTAGTTTTTAAAGTGCTCCCCAGCTCAGGAAATGCACATCTTTCCGAGCTGAAAAAGTTTTTATCTGTAATTTTTGTGCGTGTTTAATGCAATAAAATTACTGTGTTATACATAGCAATTATCTGCAGTGTGTATAGAATCAAATAATAAAAACTAAAAGCATTTTATTGGCCTACAAAATAGGTACCTAAGGCCCGGACCAAGCGAATAAAACCACAAACACCAAAGGGCTTGGTTTACGAATGGCCATTTTTTATATCCCTTCAAATTTTTGAAAAAAAAACAACAAGAAATACGCAAGCAATCAGCTATTCTGGTTAAAATTTAACTTCAAAAAATAACGTTGGCAACCGTAACCATAGCAACCAAAGCATTCTTTTATAGGAAAAAAATCATCGTGCAAACACATAAAATTACTTTTATAAGACATGTATTACAAAAATACTGTTCAAATATGAAAAACAATAAAATAGCAATATTTTCCTAAATGAAAGAACAGATTCTACAATCATTTTAGTTGGATCACATCGTTTTTCTGTTGCTGTTTAAAAAAAGGTCAACATTTTGTAATAATATCATTACAATATTTCAGTTTCAATGGCTACTAAATGAAAATGAAGAATAATAACATTTATTTCAAAATTTTAAAACTATTGATTGTACCATTTTTTTCAAAACAAAATTACCTCAAAATAATTTAAAGAAAAAGAAGAAAACGGGAAACGGGTTCCTCTTCCGAGGGTTGAACCGGGTCCGTCAAAATGACGAACCCAGATCGTTACTATTGCGCACAGAGGATAGATGAAAAGAATGTCATTAATTTATAACCTGTATTAATTGCTAAGTGTTGTTCGTCTCCAGTTTCATTTTGATTATTTTTATGAAAATATTTATTTACATTACACCAATTTCATATCCGCATTTTTTATTATTTGATTTAGTTATTTATGACGCCATAATCGCCGTTAACACCTAAAGAGTAGACTCCATTTACGAAAATAGTATCAACCGGAAACGTTAGAATCAGCGTTCGGAAAAAAACGAATAGTGATGGTATAAGTCGATTTGGCGGAAATATTACAGTTTTCAAACCTTAAATCAGATGAATTTAAATTCTAAGAACAGGTGTAACTTCATGTGTGCTCGGAAAAGTTATTCTCTATGAATGTTTTGTAACATTAATAATATTGAAACAAATAGATATGCCAATAGGTGGAGTACATTATTTTAACTTCAGAGTTGAGTACGAATATCTCCTGTATCCAAAGACGGACGGTTTTAACAACTGATTGCTGGTGTTCATAATATTTAATATGAAAACGGAAATCATAGCAGATATCTGACTATCTTTCTTCATAAGTACATGTTTATAAAAACTTACTTATCGCTCGCTAAGCGTTCGTTTATCACCCTTTATTCTGCATACGGGTTTTATCGCGTGTGCGACCAGTGTAGATCCAGTTCAACCGTCTTTGTTAACACTGTTAACATCCATATCCGTTGAGTAAAGGGTTAAATATGTGTACTTTTTTTCTTGTAACGTATTATTATTGCTTATATTTCAGTATATACTATTTATGTCTCGACTGATTAAAACTGTATGAAACAATCGCATATTGCGTGTCACTTGGGCATTTGCTTTTGATATACAAGATACATTATGCGCGCTGCGTGGACATCATCATCCTCCTCATCTTCACCATCAGCATTGTCATCATCATCATCATCATCATCATCATCATCATCATCATTTTATTTTTATCAAATTAACGGGTTGCTGATTTTATTTAATACACGGAGATGGATCTAAGTATCAAACCTTCCGACATTTTTCAGTATTACACGTGACAGGAATTAATAATTAAAAAAATCCCGGATTGTTAAATCGCTAACATTACTTAATAAATTATCATATATATTGATAATGTTGATTGTCATAAACAGCAGCAGTAGCAGCAGCAGCAACTGGATTAATATCATGAAAATCATTGTAGGATTAGAACGAAATCATTTCTTGGCAATGCTAAATTAGGTCTTTTTGAGAGTTTTTGTTGTTGTTGATAAGAATCGTTATCATCAGCAGATGAAGCAACAGCATCAATGGACATAGGATCATGTAAAACGCAGTTTGTTGTGGACGAAATCATTTCTACGGAAAGTTTAATTAAGCGTAATCTAGTGTTGTTGCTGTTGACGAAGCTGCTGCTGTATAGAATGATGCTTGTGATGATAATGACGACGATAAAGTCAACTGAAAAGCATTAAAAGCAAACAGCCTAAGGACGAAGCTGTTCTTCGAAAATCTCTATTAAGATTAAACGTATGTTTTTTCTGTTGTTTTTATATACATCATTATTTGCCGTTATTGCCATCTGTGCTTTATGAAAGTGATTCCGGTTTTCAAACGAGGACACAGCTGTTATCAACCGATTTTAAATCAGAACATTAGAAAATTTAACATGGAGACTAATTAAAAGAATCGGTCCCAAATTCACTGATTAATAACGCACAACATTCCAAAAATAACATCATTTACACGCTTCGGCCGAATGCAAAATCAATATTTATCGTTAAACCTATTACAATTATTTAGCATTTTTAATCCCTTATCAGTTATCAAACCCCCAGCTGACAATACCCGTGCCTAGCTAATAAGATTATGTAACAAGGTCGTAAAACACGAGGTCGTTTACTAAAATTACGAGTCGCCAACTACTGATTTAATTAGCGCATCCGTGTCAAGGTTTTGCCGCTGATTATCGCCTAGAAGTGGAAAATTTATTAATATAACGGAAACTCTAATTATTGAGCGGACGTGTGATTTGATGAAATATTTGATCAGTCAAGATAACAGCAGCACTATATTGGCCTTCAGAACACACTAAGTTGATGATGAACACAGAACATGCTTTTGGCAATCTTAGAAAAAGTCAACAATGGATACTCTAAATATTAAGCTCAGCAATGTACATGATTACAGATATTTTAAGCTTGTAGTTTCTTCGGAAAAAACAACAACATTTAAGCGCTATCTACAGCTGTTGTTGTTTGGTAATTTATTTGTTTATGATAACGTTCTAATATGAAAAAATATTTATTCGAAAAGTAAACTTAAACGTAATCTAGAGATGATGTTGTTGTTTCTGTTGTTGATGAAAATGATAATGATGACGCTATTTGTTGAATAACCTATAAATTCACCGGCTAAGCCATATGATTTTAAGCGTTTTCTGTTCTTAATTTAAGCGTTATATAATGTTTATTATTATTGTTGTTGTTGTTAAAGATGACGACAATGACGACGACGACGTGTTTTTTGTTATTGTTAAAGATGACGGCGACGACGAGGATGGTGATAATGTAAGCATTATGTTTCTAGCAAACTTATAAGGACGAAAACGTTTATTTGAAAATCTAAATTAATAGTTGTTGTTGTTGTTGTTGCTGCTGCTTGTTGTGCTGATGCTGATGTCGTTGAGGTCTAATTGAAGAGCGCTTTGTTATACACATTTGTTTTCATTTTGATTTTTTTTTTTCAAATAGTAATTATGGTAAGAAAATCAGTCAATTCTTTAATGTTGCAATTTTATGCAAACTATAAACTTACTCTAGATTAAACGATAATTTTCCATTTGAGGGATGTGGTTGGTACTTGAGTACCCAAATAATCTACCGATCGTTTACTCGAAAGATTATTACCGATTTTGTACAGTAGGAAGTATAATGTACTGTTCATTCATTTTCCAATAACTCTGTATTTATGTTCCTCATACTGCGCATAAATAACGAAAAAAGAAATTAAAAACAAAAATTGTATTTGTGATTTATTTGTGTTTTGTTAAATTTATTATTTTAAGACATCTGCAAGTTTGGTTGGTGGGTAATGGAAGATGGGGAAATATGCATGAGGAAAGCAAGACCAGTTACTGTTAAATAACTGTTTCTGTATTTAACTACGTTTTTCAATTGAGGCCGACTATAAATCTATGAGTTTGCAAACGAATGTAAAAACAGTGAAAACCTCATTGTAACATTTAATTAGAAACATTTAAACGAGCGTTAAAAGGGATAGTGAACATACTTTTTTCGCTGCGTTCATACAGTCATACCGTTTTACAAACAAAAGTGAATGATGGCTAGATGAACCTCTATAAGTATATTTGCACATGAAAATCGTGTATAATTACAATGTATACAGTATAAATTGAGAAGGCTGAACATTTCCCTTTAAAGCAGTAATAAAAGTATCAAAATTAAATAATGTACGCGGGGAGAAATGTACACGATGGTCAAACTAATTTCATGCCGTGAAAGAATCAAATCTATTAATCGAACCGAACAGAAACATAACTGCAATGGACACAAATACAAAAAGATATCATATAAAAAGGTACTGTTTTACCCTTTTAGTTCATTAATATTCATAGATTAGTTCGCGTAACTGATCAATGAAAAAAATCCAAATTATCTCTCAATACGCGTTAACCAATCAATTATTAATGGGGCGGTCCTGAGTTTCTATAGGCAGCTTCAAGAAAGATCTGTGCGAAAGATGTGCCTCTCTCAAAACATATCTGATTGAAATTAGTGAAACGTGCAAATTGGGATCCTAGTTTGCCAGGTTGTAGTCTTGACAATGACCTTTTGGAAAACTTTATTTGCGTACCTGCAGGATTAAATGTTCCAAATCGGCACTATGCTAATTCTTAATATTGTATAATTTGAAAAATAATGTATATAACAAAATTTAAGTTCAACAGTGGATTATTATAATAGCGCATGAGTACAAGTTTAACAGCGCTTTACCGGCGCGTAGGGGCGATTTGATCATAGTGGCCGCGGAATAGATGATTTGGGCTGCATTGAAGTGATATGAGGATATAATAAGCTATTTATTTGATAAAACATTGGTGTACAATAAACGTTTAAATCATCATATTCAAGTACTGAAATACTGCAATCACAATAAGATCACAGTTCTTTACCTAGACGTATATCTTTCTATTATATATAGATCTTCATATGCAACAAATAATAATTGTACACAGATCGGATAACGGCAGATGCATCCGAAATAATGTCATATAAATATTTGCTTAATGTTCCTCGGGAAATGACGTTACTTTTATAAAATAAAATATTATTAAATTTTCTTTCTTTGCCGATAAAGGTCTTATAAAACGACATTGTTTCGGGCTAATTATATCGATGCATTTGATTGTGATAAAATCCTTGCTCAAATTTGTTTTAACACCCTGCGGCAATCCCGTTACACATCCCCGTTTCTTTGACGAAGACACTTGTCTGTGTATTAACTAGGCCGATTACGATTTTCAAGTAAAAAACGGCGATCTTAAGGTTCGAGTTTACTCTTTATGGTATTGCATAGGCGCATATTCCCTTTTTAGCCTTTGCCGCCGGGTTCGTGACTTGCCGAAATGTCAGGGCAGCGGCTCCTGCGGCCTCAGCTCCTAGGCGCCTAGTGTAAAGTTAATAAGATAGCGCTTGTATCACAAATTGTTAAAAAATAATCAAGTAACAAAAAATATACACAGACTTCATTCTTCAAAATGGCAGAAGAAAAATTAAGATAAAATCTAAAAATAGCACTTAAATTGTTAACACATTTTGTATAATGATGCAAGTTTTAATTAAATATTATTTTGGTTATACGGACTACAATCCTTATTCAATTGTGCTATGTAATATATCAAACTTTATCAGACCAAAAATTTTAAAAGTGTATCAGATATTATGAATCACCATGTATTATGTTTTTTAATATTAATAGCATAAGAGAAGTTAACTATTTCTAACATGATAATACACGGCTATTTTTAATTCGTTTCAATTTCCGTTTTGATCATAAAAGATTGTAGCGATTTTTGCTCGCTTCCAATCTCCTTCGCAGAGTTGTCGTTCCTTACACTCACTTTACATCTCTGCGAAAGGCTCAGTGTCACGATTTTTGAACAAACTCGACAGCCTTATTTTATACAGTCATAATTATGAATTTGAAAGCTTGAGGTAAAACAAACGACAGAAATCTTCACTATCTTTCATTAAATACGATTTGTTAATTTGAATAGTTAGTAAAATTTGTTAACCACAATGTAATTAGTATTACATTTTACAAGCAACATTGTCCATCAGATGGGTGGCCATGGGTTAAGGGGGCACTAACATTGCGAATGGCAAAAGCTGTCAAAAATTTCAAAACTGAATTTTGGGGAAAATACTCGTTGCCACCTAGATTTTAGTGAAGAAATGTATTTATCTAACCATATACTTATGTTTGCAAGCTCAACGTAGTCTAATTCATGATCTAATGAACAAACACACACTAAAGCAAAAGAAAAAAACGTTTGCATGAGAACTGAAATTCATGCACAATATACCAAAACAACTCAATCCGAAATAAGTGTGATAGTCTACAATCACTAGTGCCAATTCGTCAAAATAATGTTAGGATTTTCATGAAATTCAAGAAAACCTTACTTAATGGTCTTCTTTCGGTTTCAGGGCCAAATCATTTTGATGGACCTTTTAAAATCTCGACGTTAATTCCCACTGACACACCAATGATAGTTAAAAAAAAGTATCATGTGGCTGTATTTAAGTTCGGATTCTTAAGTTGTTTTATTTACATAGAACAGACAAACACCAAACAGAAATACCGTTTGCACAAAAACTCTAGAATGTTTAAAAGGTCTAGAAAAATGATACAGATATCGCGTAAATCAGACATTTTAAGTACATGTAGTACATCAAAATGTTTTGACCATCAAACCGAAAGTAGACCCGAAAGTAAGTTATTCTTGAATTAAAATCTAGGTGACAATGAGTATTTTCCCCAAAACATATTTTTGAAAATTTAGCCAGTTTTCACCATTTGCTATGTTTGTAAAATCTTAATGCAACCAAAAGATAGAGAGGAAAATTGAACACACGTTGATTAATTGATCGATTTCAAAAAAGACAGCACCAACATGAAGGCAGTTCTTTTTTTAAATCAGATACGAAAGAAGAGACTTTTGGATGATGGCTGTATGACATCATCTAAAGTTGATTTTCTTACATTTTGATGCAGTTGCATTTAAAAAAACGTTACAATTGAAAATTTTTAGAAGACATTATAAAAGTTCAAATCAAATCATATTTCCCGAGTATAATATAAATACGCCGGATCGTTCACATATTATTACCAAGGTGGCTTTGACTGGATATCAGCATGTGAAATAGTGTTATTAATTGAAAAAGCATGGTTGTGTATAATCAGTTAGTAGTAAATGCTTATTACTCACCTATTGGCATATTTTACATTAAATCAAAATGACGTTAGCTAACTGCATTTATTTATTTCAGGAAAAATAAAGACTCGAATACATATTAGAAAATTTAAAATATATTCTAATCAATAAATTTCGGCAGGACTCCTGTTTTAATTCCGCCCGGTTTCCGGGTGAAAATCCAGGCGGAATTTCGGGTCGAAAATACATAAAAATTACGGTCGGTTTCCGGGTGAAATTTCAGCGGGATTCCGGGTGTAATTCCGCCTGGATTTTTTGGCTCATTTGCATATTTCGCCTCCATTTACGCCCGGTTTCCGGGTGAACATTAACTTTGGATATGCATGAGTATGTTCGCAATGTCCGCCTGGAAATTTCAATTTATTCCTGCTATTTTCCTTTTCGTACGGGAGATATTTGTCTTGGCTTTCAAAGTGCCTTTTTCAATCTATTAAACTACTTTTTCGATAAGCTTTTCTCAAACAACAGCACTGTGATCAGTTAAAACACATAACAATGAGAACCTTAAGACTTAATTCATAAGATGTGTCCCAGAATAATCAGATATAACACAGACTGTCATCAGGTCTTCATTTTTCTAAAATAGTTTCTACTTATATAATAGAGATGTGACAATTACTCCGACGAAGACATTACAGCCTTTGTGTTAAGGCTTAGTAACATACAATGTATCTTAATGACTATTTTAGACATAACTTAGATTGCAGATGTTTTTCAGCAATTCACAATCATGTAGAAAATAGGTTTAGATAAGATCATAAAAATATGTCAAATATTTCATATTTAAAACATTTATTTTTCACATAGGTAACATATTCAAACAGTTTACACAGAAAATGCAAATAAACAGAGTGAAAACAAAGTGCAAAGTCTATAGAATAGGCTTTCTGAAAAAACCTTCAAAATGATGTGGTTGCTGTTGGGACAATCTCACTAAATTCAAATCCAACAAAATTCAGGCGTAGCGGTTTTCAGTAAATGATTTTAATCAGATTGCTGGTGGGAGAGTGGAGTAAGTGGCAGCTCAAGGACTCTATGTGCTACATTTCCAAAAAATACACGCTATGATTTATTGTGACACTTAGACATATTCAGTCATTCATTGTTAATAAATGCCCAAACTATCAGACAGCTATCAAATAAACTCTGTCAATGTTCTCACATAATGATTTGCTAAGAACAATATAGCAGAATTGCACGATCAAAATGTTATGTCAAGTCTGGAAAATGCTATAAAACTAAACACATCAGGGCTGAAGATTATAAAACGAAGATTGGAGACCAGTCTCAAATCCAATCAGATGATTGAGATTTGAGACTGGTCTTCAAACTCAGGTAAATAATCTTAGGCCCGTTTTTATTCTACATTTTACAACATTACCATGATTACAGAAAACAATTATTTCCAGAATTTTGTGATATTTTTTTGGTACTGTACAGTTAATATAATTTTAATTGCTAAGTGACTAAAAACTATTTTTATTTTATTTATGACGTGTTCGCTTGCATGACAGTCACACGCATGCGTAATATTGAGACGCTCAGTCATTTGATCTTTAGACGTGATGCGTGTCTTTTTCAACATTTACATTATGTAAATGGACTAATTAGACAGACTTTAGTTTACACTTTACGCTGAATTTTCAAATCACGTATAAGAAATTTTATATTGAATGTTTCGTGGAGAAATTTAAATGTGTTATTCGTTTGAAATATATTAAAAATTACGTCATCTTTGATTATTAATGAAAAGGAACCTTGAAAGCCACCGAACACGACAAATATCAAACTCAGGCTCGGTTTGATTAAGCCTGTACATGGGCAGTAATGATATTGCATATTACTGTTCAAGCCGCCTAGCCCAGGGTTGAGCACAACTCTATATTTACACAAATATAAGTATCGTGTAAGAGATATTAGAATGAAATGTGCCAGATAGCGAACATGTGACTTCGGCGATATTTTTGATATTTTAGGTGTTGCATTAAATAAATCTTTATTAAAAATATCAACATTCATCTAATATAGTTTGAATCATATTTAGGGTTAACATTATAGGATGTACCAGCCTCATACTTGCCCTGACGCGTTCTCAAGATAGAGGAAGAGGGGTACTTTGAAAGTAACTGAATATTAAAAATATGAAAATATTGCAGGCTAGGCCTAATGAACGCCGATCAGCCCAGGGTTGAGCGCAACTCAATATTTACACCAATGGACTGTACAAAGTAAACGTACAAACCAATTTACCCGATAATATTGCATGCATTAGCATGGAAACATATATCCCAAAAGAAGTTAGTTTCACTGTAAGAAAATTGAAAGGTGACAGTGCACAATCCTAGTCAGTGACTTATTGAAAAGAATTTTAACGCCTTCAGTGTGATCAGTTAAAACACATAAAAATGATAACCTTAAAACTTAATTCATAAGACGCGTCCCAGAATAATCAGATATAAAATAGACTGTCATCACGTCTTCATTTTCCTAAAATAGTTTCTACTTATACAATAGAGATTTGACAATTATTCCCCAGATTAAAATAGCTAGACTATTTTCACTTCTTCTTTTAGTCTGTTTGTCTGTTTAACTCACAATTATAGGAGTATTATATAACATATATATTATAGTGCAAACACACACGTTTGTTTTTTCGCAAGTGTATAAAAACGTGGAACATGCATATCAGGAATAACAATACTCAACACAGACTTCCCACACAGCCAAAAAAAACAGGGAGGAAAAGAAAGCAATTATTTATAAATTGTTTAATTGTAAATAAGACACATCAAACGATTAACAAAAAAGAGAACGTAAGTGTTTCGGCCTTGGACCGGTCATTGGCAAAACAATTTGCCACTGGAGTTAAAATCAGGTTCTATGATTCCTCTACCTCACACTTGCCGCACAAGATTCTCATTGATACAAACAAGTAAAAGCTGGAATTCATGTAACGCCATTGTCAAAGACAATAAAGCACAGGTGGTCTAGTAGTTCTACGTGGTCTAGAGATGGCGATAATTCTTGTTTTATACGGCTTTTATTGGCTAGAGCATGAGACCATTTTTATTGTGCGGAGCTAATAACTATGTTACATTTTCTGTAAAGACAAACCATATATAGATCAATCTCAAACTATAAAAATGAATGTCAGAATACGTTTGATAGTACTTTTAACAGTATTCGGTGAGCTCTTTTTAGTTTATGGTGTTAATCAACATTAAAGCAAAACAGTTTTAACATTAAGAAAATTATTTGATGACAAAAAAGAAACATGGCAAATATCGATTACGCACCAGTGTTCAGAAGCAATTAACAAAAGTGAGAAAGTAACCTACCATTAATAATCATTTTTTACTGATCATTTATATTGATTTTTTGTAAATCTTGTATATTGTTGGGGAGCGTCACGGGAAAGGATTCAGAAAATTGACTTTATCCCTTAAAATGATGAGCAGACGAATTTTAAAGATACCTTAACAATTTACATACGTGCAATATTGATTGTATTTATCATGTATATTGCAGATCTTGATCACTGACAATGATAAAGGTCTTGTGAGCTCAAAATATTGGAAAGACACACTACGATTTATTGCTAAAGAAAAACACATTGTTATTTCCTATCAGAGTGTAAAACTGACATTTTTGCATCTTACCTCTACATGTTACGCGTAGGAAATAATGTTATTATGTAACAAATTATTATTTCCTACCTTTTCCGTGTTAATTTCCCCCTAGCAAAGTCGGATCTGACTGATTAATAAAACATTGTCTGAAGTTTGAAAATCTCAATGGAAACGTTTATGGTTTTAAAATAAGATAGAAACACGAATCGATCGTCTACGAATATTGCTTCATTTGAAAAAACCCTAACCTCTTGAATATATATTTACTTTAATGTTGTCTTCAGAAATTGTTTGGGATCTTTTGTTTAAATATGTTCCAGTCTCTGAAAAATCGTCATTAGGACACATTAAATTACATTTTATCACATCCCTTTTACAGTTAAAATTTATAAAAAAAAATGATTTGTTGAAAATGTAACGTAACTTGCTAATTTCTCATGAAGATAAACATGTATTGTAATAATCAAAACATGTATCATTCAAATAAACAAGCATTTAACTAAAGTTGGGATAGTGGGCACTTAGCACAACTAGATATTTCTTTATTGTTTTAACCGATAGATACTGAACCGACAACTTCGAAGATAAACATATTGGTGATCAGACATTCTTAGAGATTCTTTGACAAAACAATTCTTTTGACAATCTCTTTTGACATAGTGAAGAACTAAAACTAGCATACATTGTAAACACTTAACAATTGATGACTTATTAGAACTTGGTGAGTGTATATAAGATCGACTAAAAGATGCGCTCAATATTTTAAAAAGGCTAGGGCATAAAACTGACACACATATTGGAATTTTATACAACTGGTTCATTTCTGTTGCGTTATTAAGGTTTATACTACTATTTTTTCACAGACACATATATTAGACCAACTCACAGTTGCGCTCAATATTTTGAAATGGCGAGGCATAAACCTGACATATTAATATTTACACTTCATCTTCGTCCTCTACGATGAAGTCTTATTCATCTAACGAATCATAATTTCTAATGGTAAACAGTGTGACGTAATAATTTAAAAGTCGTGGCTATAGTAGAACCGTTCACAATTTATTGGACGTTACACAATGTTTTAACGTGTGACGTCGCCCAGCACGCACGTTTTGCCACGAGTTGCTGCGAAAAAGCGTGCTGTCATTCACTTTGTCGTCAATGTTGCTGTTCCAACAGCCATTCAAAAAAGCCGTAATATCACGACTTCTTTTAATAATTTCTTTATTAAGGAGAGTATATATGTGTGTAAATAATATAAACTAAGGCACTGCCTCTCTCGGAATCGACGAATCAAAAGTGATGTATATCGTATGTTTAACAGTAAAACAAAGAAACAAGTCATCATTTGTTGTTTTACTTTTTAACCAACACTGATCAAGGTTGTAAGATGCAATACTACATCTTAGTGAGCTGAATGATTCTGTGAAGTTTGGAAGAATCCTTTGAGATGTTGAATACACCAGTGTGCCTGTAAACTCGTAGTTAAACAGCACCAAAATGTGATCAAAATGCAAGGCTGACCGATGGTATAAGAAATGTAGACTCATTAAAATCTGGTTAACAAGGTAGATTGTAAAACATCATTCCACAACACCTAAAATACCTAGTTGGAATATGGTGACACCAATGACAGAGCAAGTAGCGAAGCTTGTCAGATTCTTTGTATTTAAGCTTGAAATCAACAAACACACTTTTGGGTCTGAGGACTTAAGATAATACTATGAGTGACAGTAGAGGAATTTATTATCCGAATAGAATGAAACATTCAAATTAGTCCATGAAAAGCAAATGCTGAAGGAGTCTATTCCTATTTTCTATGGTTCCATTTAACAGCAAATTATATTCATAACAAAATTATACTGATGGTGTTGTTCATTTACTGTTCTTCAATGAGGTCTACATTAAAACGTGTTTGTATTATTTGATATCACAATCACACAGTATAATTGTATAGACAATTCTTTTTCTTGTCAAGTGACATAAACTTCCGAAGCAGCACCTTCTACTGCAGGAATTAGTAGTGGAAGTATATGTAAACTGTATGCTCCCTCTACTGTCTAGAACAGTTAACCTGGTCTCCCCACAGCATTTCATGTGAAGCTGTTTTCATGAAATATTAAATTCAACAGCAAATTAATCTTCAAAAAT